>JAJIBD010033052.1:0-51964 GCA_021461705.1 Cryptotis parvus | reverse complement strand
GCTCAGGTTTACTCCTGGCTCTTCACTCAGGAATTATTCCTGTCGGTACTTGGGGACCATATGGGATGCCAGGGATCAAACCCAGGTCAGCTGCGTGCAAGGCAAATGCCCTACCCTCTGTGCTATCGATCAGGTCCTTCCCGGGATCTTTCACATTTATACACTGTATACAGTTCTAGGCAGGTTTTAAATGATACCCATCATCCCAGTAAGCCTAGCAAGAAGTCAGAGCAAGCCACACAATATGAGGTCAGTCGGTTCTCAACATCTAGACTCCATAGTTCCTCAGAGCTCCACCCAAGAAAAAAAACTGATCTTTTCCCTTTAAGTTTCATCAGTAAATGCTCGAGATGAAAGCCTTCTACTGAGAGTGTACCACCTACACAGCAGAGACTGGCAAGCTACCCATGTTTTATTTGATATGCCAAAAACTATTAACAATTATGGACCTCAATTCCATGACCTGAAGAATGGTTTGAGGCTCTTCTTGTCCCTGAAGCAAGCAGATGCCCTTGGGCTTGCACTTTCTTGCAACAGGACATATGGAAATGTTGCTGGTGCCCACTGGAGCAAATCGATGAACAAAGGGAAGACAGTGATACACTGATACAGTGATACAGTGAAAACATGCCCTTAATCTCAGAGAAGTGGTAAGGATCCATCAAAAGACAAATAGGTAAGTAAGTGTAGACTTTAGAATATGAGAGAGGCAGGGTAAAGGAAAATAAGGAGGTAATAAATTCATCAGTGAGAGGGAGGGGATCACAATGGGAGGCTTTATAGATTGCATGGTTTTTAGGAATCATCTTGAGAAATGAGTAGGAGTTTGTCTGGTAAATAAGAGTTAGAGGAAATGGCACAGAGTAAGAATCAACCAGACAATAAATGGCAAGGAGGTGATGTTGTGGATCTCAAGATCTGTTTGTAAGCAGTGTTCTAATGTCTGCATAGTAATTTGCAACTGTAAGCTGGTGATGACAAGGCCGCATTGAATTTATCTGAGAACAAAACTTGGCTCCGTGCTTCCCGTTTACATGGCATCCCTACTGGCTCTGTCTCCCTGGGCTTTAGTTTTACTTTACTGGCTACACTGTGTTTTTGGCAAATTTCAAAAAGGAACTGAAATTTAAAAAGTGAAGAGCACTAGGAGTCATTTTGGAGGGAGTAAGGGGAAATCCCAAGCAGTGCTCAGTGGGCCCCTGGCCATATCTTGCTATACTTAGTCAAGCTAATGAAAAGTCGATGCATATCCTTGGACATACAAAGTCCAAGGATACTGTGTTACTCAGAATGCAGGGCTGTGGATTACCTCAAGGACCCAAAATGCAAAGGGGCCTCCACGGCTATGTTCAGTGATACTGAAGGTAGCCAGGGATGTTAAAGCTTGAGCTGGGGCTCACAGACTGCAATACTTTCTTATTATCCCTATCATTTCACTGTACTAAAAGTTTGCTTGATATCTTTTACTATCTGAACATTTAATTAATTTCCACTCTAATTTCCCCATTCACCAAAGCTAACCAATTGTAATTATTTGGGTTTTACCTTCTGGTATTTCTAAATAATACATACATACCGTGTTTTACTTTTTTTTTGTTTTATTTTGTGTGACATCTATTGACTTCTTATTATAAAATAATTAGAGCTAAGAGTAGCTGACAACTCTCTGTGCTGAGATACTCAGAGTTCCACACCTGTGTTCCTAAAATGATTACTGAACAATAGTCTCATAATTAATTTGGGGTACATGTACATTATGATTGCATGTGTGCATTCTTTTTAAAGCTAAGATCTAAGTGTACTATTCTATATTGTGATAAAACATTTCACTCCTTGTCTGCTAGATCATTTTATTAACTGTTTTTCTTCTCTTGAATATATTTATACTCACATTTATTATCTTCTCCACAAGCATATAAAACAGATGTGAAAATTTAAATATGGACAAGCATATAAAAAGAAATATTTTGTTTATTTTTCTTTTGTTTGAACAGTAACTGTGATCGCGTACATTATTTTATGCTAGTTTTTACTGAATTCTTCTATATTCCTAAATACTTGTTAACATTTATTTTTCAGGACTACCTTACTTTAAGGGCACTATCTCTTTGTTTTCATGCTGTTGCTTTTCTCAATTCATTTCTTTGACTGGTAAATTTCTTCCCAGGACAACTTCCTTGCATGAAAACAAAATTATCAATTTGTAAAAAATTCGGGGACATGAAAATTTCTTTAGTTTTACCCCAAAACTGCCCTGAATGGCAGATTGACAAAGAATAGAACACTGGCTTGAAAATCGCTTTTCTCAGATTGCTGAACAGTTCTGTTACTCCAAAACTACTGAAAGACCCTGACCACAGAGGCACATGGTCCTGATCTTCCTAATAAGCCTTAGATTTTCCATGTGATTATAGCTATGATGTTATCACTGTAGCACTGGAGTAGGTAGGCTTCTTTTGCTTCAGGACCCTGACTTTGGGCTTGTCTTTTGTTGTTGTTGTTGGTATCTTTCTTTGTCTTTGGGCTTTTTTTCACAGTAGGGGTCTTCAAGAGGTGGGACTTCCCTGTTCTCCCAGCCTAACCCTCCCTTCTTGTTCAGTGTTAAATTTGCACCATGGTCCTATATACTGTTATAATTGGCCCTATTGTTTAAGTTATGAGCAGTTAGAGCTTAATGTTACCGTTTCTGTTTTTCCTATCATCAACCTTGTAAGCAACAAGTTTTCTGTTTTACAAAATATTATTCATAACTTTTGTCTGCTATATTATTACAGAGGGAATGTAAGCATATGTTTCTCCAGTTACCAGGAACACTGGCTACCACCTTTTTATTCTTTTCTGATTTTACTTATTCTTCTCTATCATCAGGTATTGTCAGCTGTGTTTGAGAGTCTTTCTTAGAAAGAAGTGACATAAAGAAGAAGAAACATTTCTTGCTTGGTATCTTTTGCTATCTGAACATTTGAATTAAAACAACCTTTCTCGAAAAGGAAAAAGCAAGACAGAGAGACACCAAAGTAGTGGAATAACATTTTTATCATAACTCATAAGTAGCAAAACAGAAATTTGAAACCCAGATTAATGTGACAACAATGTACATGAGGTCTTTCCCCCCATAATTATTATCTATTTTAGTTTTCCTTCCAGTTCATTTTTGTCTGTTTGATTTTAATAGTTATTTTATAATCCAAATAATGACAGAATTAACTGGAATTTGGATAAGCTGTTTTTAACAATTTGCTCCATTTTCATTACTTTCAATTTTTTTCACTTTTTTTCTCAATAACTGTTTGATTTATCCCAGCTAGGTGAACAGTAAGATTCTAAAAGGGATAGATTAAAACAGACATAAGATGATGTGTCTTGGATATCATAACCAGGACTCCTACATATGAAGGCAAAAAAAGTGTAACCTTTCCCGAACACCTTCGGACTATCAAAAATTAGCTTTAACATTCATCTTGAAGCTATTGGGGATTGCTATGGGGTTAGTGGGACTGTTCTTTATTGTCCACAGGACTTCATATCAGTCTGAATTCAGGACATGTTTGCAGATGTCTGTGAGAGCAAATTGGACCTTTGCTATATCCAGGTACATGTTAAATCTTCAGAAAAGAGTTACCTGTGGGCAGTGTTAAGAGAGGAGGACAGCTTGTGTGTCTGGAACTGTGAGAGCTCATGTGACACTATCGGAACTTCTTAGGCATTGCCTCAAAACCAGATGTGAACCACTTGGTGTAAACCTCACTTCTGTGGTAGTTAGAATCTTCTACAGACTTTCAATTTTCTTCCGATTAGTGCTAACATTTGAAGTATAATGTAATTTTTTCTATCTGGGACTTTTTAGCTTTTGTGTTTAAATCACATCTTTGGCTCATTGATGCCTCACATGAAGGTCCTTAATTCCTTTACCACCTGGCAAGCTAGCTGTGTTTTATTTGTTATGCCAAAAACTAGTAACAATTATGGACCTCAATTCCATGACCTGAAGAATGTTTTTTTTTTTCATCTTTTTTTTAAATTTTTTTTTTTATTTTTACAATTACAAAGATATACAATTAAAAAGTTCATATTTGGGTTTTGGTCATACAGTGTAGCAGCACCCATCCCGCCACCAGTGCCCATCTCCCACCACCAACGTCCCCGGTTCCCTCCCCCCCCCCAGCCCTCCTCCATGGCAGGTTCTTTATTTCTTTCCATTTCTCTATCTTTCTCTTTTCCTTCCTCTCCAGACTATGGATTACAGAACATACATTAAAGGGTTGTCATGTGTATCCTTTTGCCTCTATTTAATGCTCAGTTCTAGGTTGGCATTAGTACCCTTACAATTGTTAGCACACTGTTCCATTTTCTGTCTTACCTAGCCTCTGACTCCCACACGTTTGTGATAATTTCCACCTTTGACAGGACCTCCTGATGTATGATCGCTGAAGAATGGTTTGAGGCTCTTCCTGTCCCTGGAGCTAGCAGATGGCCTTGGGTTACACTTGCTTGTGACAGGACATATGGAGATGTTACTGGTGCCCACTCAAGCAAATCGATGAACAATGGGAAGACAGTGATACAGTGACAGTGAAAATTCAACCCATGTTGATTTGGTCTGCTATCACTCCACATCACCTTAGGTTGATTTTAGTGACAATGAGAACCTATTTTGTTATGTACATGTCAATATTGTGAGTCTTTATTTGTTTGGGGCAGAGAGAGGAAGGCTCATTAGCAGTGATTAGAAAAGACAGGGAGATACTACAGTGATGCTGGTCTTAGGTATGTAGGTCTGAGACCTCGGTTGCTCAGTGATACAGTACTGCTTGGTGCAGTGGTGTTGAGTGTCACATGCGGTGCTGAGTATCAGCAGGGCTTAGTGCTGGGAATTGAAGTCAGAGGTTACCACATATCAGGTATCTGCTCCATTCCACCTTCTGAGATTTCTCTTGGCCCCCATGGTAGTTTAACTTTCTAAAATGTAAATTCTTAAGTGGTAGTTCACTGATAAATATCTTTTTTTTTTTTAATTTTTTTATTTTTAAAATTACAAAGATATACAATTAAAAAGTTCATATTTGGGTTTTGGTCAAACAGTGTTGCAGCACCCATCCCGCCACCAGTGCCCATCTCCCACCACCAACATCCCCGGTTCCCTCCCCCCCCCCCCCAGCCCTGCTCCATGGCAGGTTCTTGATTTCTTTCCATTTCTCTCTCTTTCTCTTTTCCTTCCCCTCCAGACTATGAATTACAGAACATACATTAAAGGGTTGTCATGTGTATCTTTTGCCTCTATTTAATGCTCAGTTCTAGGTTGGCATTAGTACCCCTCAACAATTGTCAGCACACTGTTCCATTTCTGTCTTACCTAGCCTCTGAATCCCACACGTTTGTGATAATTTCCACCTTTGACAGGACCTCCTGATATATGTTTCACTTGATCTTGGATATTGGTATCATAATATGTACCTATATATTTATGTTATGCAGATAAATGCAGTCATTCTGTATCTGTCTCTCTCCTTCTGGCTAATTTCGCTCAACATAATCTTCTCCATGTCCATCCATTTGTAGGCAAATTTTATAACTTCATTTTTCCTAACAGCTGCATAGTATTCCATTGTGTAGATGTACCAAAAGCTTTTTTATCCAGTCATCGATTTTCGGGCACTCTGGTTGCTTCCAGATTCTGGCTATTGTGAATAATGCTGCTATGAACATAAAAGTAGGGATGGTGTTTCCGCTGCGTATTTTTGGCTTCCCAGAGTAGATTCCCAGGAGTGGTATCACTGGGTCAAATGGGAGTTCAATTTCTAGTCTTTGGAGGAAAGTCCATATTGTTTTCCAGAAAGGCTGTACCAGCCCGGCATTCCCACCAACAATGGATGAGTGTCCCCTTTTCCCCCACACCCACGCCAGCACTTGTTGTTCTTGTTCTTTTGAATGTGTGCCAGTCTCTGTGGTGTAAAGTGGTATCTCATTGTTGTTTTGATTTGCATCTCTCTGATGATTAGTGATGATGAGCATTTTTTCATATGTTTTTTGGCCATTCGAATTTCTTCCTTGCTGAAGTTTCTGTTCATTTCTTCTCCCCCATTTTTTGATGGGGTTGTTTGTTTTCTTCTTGTAAAGTTCTACCAGTGCCTGATATATCCTGGATATTAACCCCTTATCGGATGTGTATTGGGTGAATATTCTTTCCCATTCTGTGGACTGCTTTTGTATCTTAGTCACTGTTTCTTTTGAGGTGCAGAAGCTTTTTAGTTTCATGTAGTCCCATATGTTTATCTTTTCTTCTAGTTGCTTTGTTAGTGATGTTTCATCTTTGAAGATGCCTTTAGCTTCAATGTCATGGAGGGTTTTTCCTATATTTTCTTCAATGTACTTTATGGATTCAAGTCTGATATTGAGATCTTTAATCCATTTTGATCTGATTTTTGTGCATGGTGTTAGACACAGGTCCAAATTCATTCTTTTACATGTCGCTGCCCAGTTTTCCCAACACCACTTATTGAAGAGGCTTTCCTTACTCCATTTTAAACTCGTTGCACCTTTATCAAAGATTAAATGATCATACGTTTGAGGTTGGGTGTCAGGATACTCAATTCTATTCCACAGGTCCACGGGTCTGTTTTTATTCCAATACCATGCTGTTTTAATTACTACTGCCTTGTAGTACAGTTTGAAGTTGGGTAAGGTGATGCCTCCCATCTTCTTTTTCCCGAGGATTGCTTTAGCTAACTGATAAATATCTTAGAAAACCACCAATAAAAGGATGTGCTTCAAAGCACAGTTTACATCACAACATACTACATTGTGTTTATAAATTCAGTTTATAATCATTTCTTTAGTCACATTGTTTATAATAGCCTTTGAATTTTTCAGTGGTTTTCTTTCTAATATACAACAGTAATAAAATAAAACCATGAAACTGTATTTAAAAATAGCCTTTGTATTTTATGATATGCATGTATTCAGTTTTTAAAGACTCTGAAATCTATTAACTGTTTTAAAAAGTGAGTGTAACATGGTAAAAGTTTAATTTATTTGAGTAATATGATCTTATCACAGGGAGAGAGACACTGTAGTATCTCCTGTGCTCTCCCTGTGCACAGCCGTTTATGAGGCAGTCGGGAGGCATGGCGGGTTCTACCCCTGGCCCACCACCTCGGCAGAGCCTCGCAACAACCAGACCACCCCTCCTCACTCCATGGGAGCTTCCACTTTTGGACTTCCCTCTCGTCAGAACTCCACCCAGCAGACCAGCCCATCACAGCACGGCTCCGTGGCGCGCATGTGCTCATCAATAAATGCTTTATTTGGAGGTGTTTAAAAGAGTTTGCCTCCCACTCAGCAAGCCTGGCAAGCTTCTCGTGTTGTATATGATATGCCAAATTCCAGTAACAATTATATTAGGTCATTCCTATGACCTAATATAATGGTTTGAGGCTCTTTATGTTCCTGTAGCAAGCCGATGCCCCTGGCTCTACTGGCATGAGACAGGACATATGGAGATATTACTGGTGCCCGCTCTAGCAAGTAGATGATCAACGGGAAGATCGTGATCATGATCGTGATCGATCTTATCATCTATTGGGTAATCTTGTAACTTATCTATAATGAACACTGCGTTTCTAAACTAAAATATGAATGATGACATCATCACAAACTTCCCTTACATTTTCTTTTAACTTTATTTAAACATCATAGCTGGCAGCATTGTTCATAATAATTTTGTTTCCTGGCATTGTCTGTCCCAAAATTTATTCTACCAGCAGTGTGGCCTTCCCTCTATTTGCCATAGTTTCCCATCTTTTCATCAAGCCCCACCTTAGGAGGTACAAAATATTGTATTTTATATGGCTTATTATAGCAAAATGGCTGGCAGAATTATAAAATACTTAAATGAAAATTTTGTGTCTCACACAATGTGGCAATTAAAGTCATTTTTGGAGGATTTACTAAGCTGTTTGATGCAGGTTTAGCCTTCTGTGTGATTTTCTGTTTTTTTTTTTGTTGTTGTTGTTTAGAGGATTTCTATGCTGCTTTCCCAATTAATTTGATACACTCTTAATAAGCTGTCAGTATTGTGGAATTTGGAGGTGTCACACGGCTGTATCCAGGATCTGTAGAACTGGATCAGTGAGTTTCAGCAGTTTGGCTTGACTCATATTTCTTCTAAGATTAGTCTTGCAGTTTTGAAGCTGTTCTATCGTTTACATGGTGGCAACTGTGGAATGTGAGTGTGGCTGCTGGAGCGTCCAACAGTACAGGGATAGGAGAAGCCTCCAGACCCCAGAGTTTTCAGTCTGAAAATTGGTGTATCTGTAATTGTGTTGGATTGGCTTGGTGTGTCTGCAGAGCTTTATAGTGAAGCTGTGAATGCGGGCCCCTTGCATAGTGGCTATGGGGTCTGGGTGTGGCTGCCAGGGTGTCTACCAGATGGCAGGGACTCAGTCTACCACCCTCTGAGGGAACATTAGATATTCCTGTCAGAAGACAAGTGCACCCCTGAGTTTTAGCAGCTTGGCTTGCAGCTCCTCTGAGTTTAATCCAGGGGTTGTGAAGCTGGTCATTGCTTGCATTGTAGTGAGTGTGAGTGCATTTTTCCATTTTCTTTGTAAGCTTACATCATAAGAGTCAATTAGGATTCTATACAATGTCAAAACATGAATTTACAATATTGGTAATGTTGACAAAATACATTTACTGAAAATAGAGGAACAATAAGGGCCTTTCCTTCTAATTTCCACTGGCAAGGTGCTTTTTGACTAAATGTAGGCAGTAGGAAAGCACTTTCTGTGGTGATTTGAAGTCTACTGATGCTGTTACATAGGGTGATTCATGATCTGAAATATCATGTTTAAACAATGTGTGTTCAGGTGAAACAATAACCTATTATTGAAAGAATGAGACCAACTTAGGAAACATGTTCCACTCTTTATCAGTAGCAAATAAAAAAGGGAGTTTAGTCTTTTCTTTGACAATAAGGATAGAGTTTTTACCTAAAAAATTTACATGCTATTGGATGTTCAAACAATATCTCAACATTCTACTTGCATTGTCCAAGGTAGACTACTCTGTACAGTTAAAATAAATCACTGTAAAGAATAGTTGCTTCAAATAACTCTGTGATTTTGAGGGATGCATTCAGAGCTTAGAAACAAGGATAAGGGGAACTGTAGTCTTAAACTCGCACACCTCTGTGTTGTGGTTTGAGGCTGGCCTTCTTTTAAATATTTTCCTAGTGCAATGTGAACTTGTCCCATTTATGTGGTCTTAACTACCTTGGGGAAAAAATCTGAGATAATTGTTAGATTGCAGTGTGTCAGGACACTGTGCCCACACTGTTCTTTTCCAGTAGCTTAGTGAAAATCTGTTTTCACTGAGATCCTATAGAGCAAACCAGAAAATAGATATACACAGAGTGTTTGATTTTGATTCGAATTAGGCACAACTTCACTTCTAGAGCTTTACTTCTATCTATGCTCCTAGATTGGCCCAAGTTCTAGGGAAAGAAGAACCGACTTGCCTGTTTCAGGTACTATGAAGTGGCAACAATTACAGATATGGGTGGATGTGGGGATGGGTGAATAATTTGAGCTGTGGATGCAATTCATCTTGGACACTAATTTCTTTATTATGCCCTTGCAGACATCTGCAAGTTCCACTGGACCCCACTGTTCTTTGCTTAAGTGTTGTTTGCTTTCTCATGTACCTGGCTATCTTAGACTAATTTCTATAGTTTCTATTGAAATATATTTTTTGGAATTTTCATGAGGATAAACATTCCATTCACTAGAGGTTTTGTATTTTATTTCATTAAGTGTCTGGGGATGGGTCTTCAGGCATTTCCAAGGATTGACTCCCTCTGAAAGATGTATTTAAAATCTGTCAATGTTCATAATAACCACTGTTGGGGTTGTTTGGGGTCTCCAACAGTATTAAGTAGGGTCCATTGTATTCCCTGATTATGTGTGGGGCTGTCAATGAACAAAGAGCCATGAGCACAGCTTAAAACTCCAAGGCTTTACTACTTCCAACTCCACTCTACACCAACTCCCACTCTACAGCAACTCCCACCAACACACTCTGCCACCACTTAAGCAGAGGCTGGGGGGCAGGGTATAGCTAAATATATATATGCTTATTCTTCTAACAATGAGGTAGAAACAGGCTTCCTCTTACCCTCTTAGTGCAAAATCCGCAGGGGAACCAAACCCCTTCTTCCCAAGGCTATTGATGTATTAAAGCAGTTCATGCTCTTCTCTCTCCTAGGCTAGTAAAACAATCATTTCAATAATATTTCTAGTCATCTTGTATAAACACAGTAAGAGACAGGCATATATAATTACACCCATGATTAAACATATAGGGTGATCTTTCTTGGGGAGATCAAGTTATATGATCCAAACTATGCTCCCATTATAAAAATTAATCATTTATATTACCCTCAAGGTCCTATCTCCAACTCTCTTGCTCTGCTCCAAGGCAAGTCTTAAGTGCTCTGCTGCAAGGCAATCCAGATCAGAATAAGATCTGATCTGTTCTTAGATCAGAAGAAAGTTGTTCTGACCTTGCCTTCAACTTTGGGTCAGAGCAGGGTTTACTAACGTATCATTCAAAGCCGGGATGAACTCTTTTCCATCCAGTCCCTCATAGAGGACCCTTCTTGTATGAGGTAAGAGGAATTAGATTCAATCTAAATGGTACTGAGTCATATAGATGGAAAATGTGGTGGAAACCCAGGCATAAATAATTTAGAGTTAAATAATACTACTATCTTTTTGTGTTTATACAAGAACAAATCCCTTAGCACAGATATATGCAAAAGACATGTAGGAAGTAGAAAAACAATCCCTCATTAGCAATAAAAAACCAGGACTAGCAAGTAAGGTGTGATCCAATAACAGGGCTAGCAAGTAATGCAACAGACTAGGTTCTGTTACCTTTGACCATTTGTTATTCCCTTATTTTTTGTTTTATATCCCATATATGAGTGATCAATCTGTGTCTGTCCTTTTCCTGGTGCACTTGACTCAGCCTCATACTCTCCCGAACCTTCTATGTAGTGGAAAAGAACATAATTTGCCACTTAGTATAGCTAAGTAGTATCCCATTGTTAAAAGACTACTCTTGAGAATCGGCGAAAGGTTAGAGAAAGATGAGAACAGAGAAACAAATAGAACTTTCACAATAATTTTATTGCAAAATTCTCAAACCCAGGAAGCAGGGACACAGTTAATAAGAAGTGATTTCAGATGAGACTAGTTCACAAATATGCTTTTGTTATTTCTCCGTGGTTGAGTTAGTATCTGAGTACTGACTTGAACCTTCAAGGTGGTTAACCAGGGCTACAGATCCATCCAGGTCACTGGAGCAATGACAAATTCTGAACTCAAGCATATCTGAATACATATTTCCTTCAAGATTAAGTATGATTAAGTCATGTATATATGTTTGGGAGTTTCATTTACTGGGAGAGAAATGATAGATGAAATAATGCATTTTTTCCCATCATGTTAAATCATCAGAGTTGTAATGTAATCAGTGTAATTGGTTTGGCAAAGATGTATAGTGATAAGCAAATCAGTCTGATGGGTTTGGTTTTCCTTTTGCTAACATTGAAATTATGCATTGAAGTGTTTTCTCTTTACTCTAAATATTAATGATTATAGAACACATTAACTATTTACACATTTATGAATGTGCTTTCAAAATTGCTACATGGGAGTCTCCCATTACTGCTTTTGCCACAATAAACACAGCCAGTTTGCCAAGCAAAATTTTTGCTTATTTGGTCTTGCAACTTAAGTTCCAGAATATAATTGAAACTGAATAACACATCATTGCTACCATGTTACATAGGAGTTTAATTAGGAGGAAACATATAACATTTTATACTTTGAAATGAAAATGCAATCCACTTTGCATTTTTCCATTCATCATTTAATATAGCAGTCATTTGAAGGGTACTATACCATCTTTATCCTTAAAAAATTAAGTAAAAGAAAACCAGTACATGATATTCAATGTAATTAGCCCTAAATAAAAAGATAGTGTTTTAAAACTTTAATACTCTTATCTTGAAATGTTATTTGCTTGATTGTTCTTTTCAGTTTTAATACATGAATATATTTTAAAGTCTTCAAGTCATGTGGTGAGAGAGATAGTAGAGCAAGAAGGGTACTTTCCTTGCAAGAGGCTGATCTGGGTTTGTTCCCTGGTACCCATATAGTCTCTTGAGTCCCTCAAGAAGTGATTCCCTGATCTCAGAACCGAGAGTAAAACATGAGCTGCTGGGTGTCTTGGAAGTCATGTGCGAAAAATATTTTTAAGCTGCATAAAGTCATTAAGAAGACAGTTTTCTTGGTATGTTTGGAAATGTAAGCTTGATCTCAAATCTCTGTGAGGTTCAGTATATTTGTCCTTAGGTGTTCAGAAACCCTTGATCTAGCCTGTGATCTTGCCCAACTTCTTTGGAAGATTCGTTTGGGCCATTGGAGTGATGGCCAAGCTGACCTGGAGAATATGCCATCTAGTTTAGTGAATGTAAATCCTAGATGAAGACAAAAGAGGCTGTTTATACCCTGTCCATACTGTTAAAGTCTACATATTTCACTGGCTGGACATGAATGTTTTCAACATTGGTTAGATTCATGAAGCAGACATTTACAAATAAGACAGAACCACTCAGAAAATCATGGTATTGAACAGTGTTGAAAACAGCATATTTTTTGCGTTGAGATAAATTTAGGTTAAATAGAGGATATTTAACAAAAACATCAAAAATGTTCATTCACCTCCTATTCTGTTCTTTTAATTCCATTGTGTGTTTTCATAAAAAAGTGGCAGATTTCCCTCATAAAGCTAAGTGCAATCAACAGTAGATGAAAATAAAAACAAAGCTAAAAGCAACTAACTCCATCAACGTTTTATGGGATTGCATGTGAGGTACAAAATTTTATTGAATTAAAGAAATATGCTTTATGATAATGAAACATCAGAATTTATTTGGTGACTTGATCATTTTGATATTTCAGGAAAAAATAATTTGCTACCCTGTTTGAATATTGAATTTTGGATCACAAATTCTTTTTTTTAAAGCTTTATTTATGACAGGGAAGACATGGCTATTGTGACTTCTATTTTTAAAAAGTTATTTAAATAAAAAATTACATACAAATCCAATTAAATAATACTTTATGTGAGTTTAAAGGAATACATTTATTATTTTACTCCCTAATGTTTACATTCAAAGACTCCAAAATTAGTGTTGCAATTAAAAATAAAAATTGATGAGTTATTTATTTCTAAATTTAGATACATAAAAATATAGTAAAGATAATCAATATTAAGCATTATTATTTGCCTGGTGTCTACGAAGTGTATCATATACACATAATATTCTGATATTTTTATATCAAGTTTGTAGCATTATTTTTCTACATTGGAATGAGAAAAAATAAATTTTGAGATTAAAAAACAGACTAAGATCCCACAGCTGGGATAAAAATATGTCTGTCATACCTTCTTCTAATATAGAAAACAGTACAATATAAATATAGATGCAGATGTCATATATAGATAAATATAGATGTACACTAAATTGCAGAACTTTAGAGAACACATGGGTAATGAAGAGAGAAGCAGGATTGGAACTTGTCACTTAAAACAATTATAAGACACACTTGAATCATGCTCTCAATCAGTGATACTGAAATACATCAAGAAGAATAGAAATGGAATAGCCAGTGCTGGCAAGAATTTGGGGCGAAGAAAATTTTATCCATTATGGGTGGGAGCTCTAGAGTTTTTAGAAGACAGGCACCATTTTGTGTTTTTTTTTCTTTTTTATTTTTACAATTACAAAGATATACAATTAAAAAGTTCATATTTGGATTTTGGTCATACAGTGTTCCAGAACCCATCCATCCCTCCACCAGTGCCCATCTCCCACCACCAACATCCCCAGTTCCCCCCCCCCTCCCCCAGCCCTCCTCCATGGCAGGTTCTTTATTTCTTTCCCTTTCTCTCTCTTTCTCTTTTCCTTCCCTTCCAGACTATGGATTACAGAACATACATTAAAGGTTTGTGTTTTTTTCTCTCTCGGCATTCTTCGCACAATCATGGAGGTGCTGAACCAGTCGGTTGTATTCTTCATTGATGTCATCAATGATGGTATCTTCCCATGTTGCCGCAATGGTGCCAAAGAGTTCCCAGTTGGTGGTCGTTCTGGGAGTTCTCTTCTTAAACTTTGCACCCTTTACTCCCTGTTGCGTGAAATAGAATTTTGCACGAAGGAGACGGTGGTCCTATCCTGTTTTGAATTTTGGGAAGACAGCAACGCCGGTCAGGCAAAACCTTCGATTGAAGATGATGTGGTCAATTTCATTGTGGAACTAAACACAGGAGAATCCCATGTCCAACGGTTTGTTTCAGCCTTCTGTAATTGTGAGTTCCCATGAATGGTAAAAACTCTCAAGCTCATTCGCCAACTTGGCAAGGCACAAGCCTCAGGCGACCAAATGCTAATGTCCAAGCTCGGGAAAGCAGTGCGGAAAGCAATAAAGAGAGAAGAGAGAAGAGCAGAAATACTGGAAGATGCAGCAGAAGCCGGGAAAAGCATTCACAACTCCCGCCTGTCCTTCGCCAACTATAAGACCAAGATGACTGCCCTCCAACGCCCTGATGGATCTATCACATCTTCCAGAAAGGCAATGGAGAAGATTATCCAGGACTTCTACTCAAATCTCTTTGATAGCGATGTCCACTTGCCCACATACCAAATTCCACAGGATGGATATGTCGTTCCCAATGTTCTCCCTTCTGAAATCTGACATGCCATTTTGTTGGTAAAGAAAGGAACAGCACCAGGCCCAGATAAAGTCAGACCTGAACACCTGAAAAAATCTGCCGTCGGTACTCATCAGTACACTGGCTCGGCTCTTCACACGCTACCTGTCTGAATGCAAGGTGCCCTCCCAATGGAAAACCAGCAAGACAGTTCTACTGTTCAAGATGGGAGACATTCACGACATTGGCAACTATCGCCCCATCTGCCTGTTGTCCGTCATCTACAAGCTGTTCACTTGAGTCATCCTGAACAGGATTGACAGAATATTAGATCAAGGACAACCATGCTAGCAAGCTGGCTTCCGGAAAGGATTCAACCCAATCGACCATATCCACACAGTAACCAAGCTCATTGAGGTTTTTAGGGAGTTCAAGATGCCACTCTGTCTCACGTTCATTGATTTACAGAAAGCCTTTGATTCTGTGGAGACTGAAGCGGTCAGTGAAGCCCTAGCCAAACAGGGTGTTCAAACCCAATACATCAAGATTCTTCATGAGCTCTATTACGGATTCACCACCAGGATCTCACCATTCTACAAGGAACTGATCATTGATGTCAAAAGAGGGGTTCGGCAGGGTGATACATTTCTCCAAAACTCTTCAGCGCCACCCTCGAGAACATCATACAACAATTAGAATGGGAAGGAATGGGAGTGAAGATAGATGGTCGGCAACTACACCACCCCAGCTTTGCTGATGATATCATTCTAATAACACCAAACACTAGCCAAGCAGCACAAATGCTGGCTGACTTTGACCAAAAATGTGGAAGATAGATCTAAAGCTGAACCTCAACAAAACTAAGTTCATGAGAAATGAACTAGTTCCAGAGGCCCCATTCACTCTCAATGGAACAAACATCTCTGAATGCAGCAGCTATGTGTAGCTAGGTCGAGAAGTCAATATTATCAGTGACCTAAAACCTAAGCTGCACAGGAGGAAGAGAGTGGCATGGATTGCCTTCAAAAGCATCAAAAGAAATAGCGAAAAGGACAAAGAACCTCCAGCTCCAGGCACATCTCTTTGACTCCACTGTTCTCCCTGCATTAACATATGCCTCAGAGACCTGAGACCAGCTTATCACAGCCTGGCTTGCAGCCGCTTGCGGCCACATGGTTCATCAATATATGCTGGATTTTGAGATGACTACAAGAGTATGCTACCCGCACGGCAGAGCCTGGCAAGCTACCTGTGTCGTATTTGATATGCCAGATACCAGTGATAATTATAGACCTCATTTCCATGACCTGATGGAATGGTTTGAGGCTCTTTATGTTCCTGGAGCAAGCAGGTGCCCTTGGGCTCTACTTGCATGAAACAGGTCATATGGAGATGTTATTGGTGCCCACTCGAGCAAATCAATGATGAACGGGAAGACAGTGACAGTGACCAGAGACCTGGGCCCTATGAAAGCAGGATGAAAATGCTATTCGGGTCTTCCCAAAGGGGAATCAAAAGAGCTATGCTTGGAATATCATGCCTCACTCAAGTGAGAGATGGAATCGGAGTTCCAATCTCCTTCGCTGTTCCAGAGTCAGGGATGCTGTCTCATTTGCCAAGGCATCGAAAATCAGATGGGCTGGACATGTAATACGATTTGGAGAAGACCATTGGACTAGAGCTGTTACTGACTAGATTCCACAGGACGTCAAAAGAATACGTGGCCACCCACCTACAAGATGGTCAGACTTCGTCAAGACCATGAATGAACGCTTGAGGCTCTTCGTGTTCCTGAAATAACCAGATTCCATTGGGCTATACTGGCACATAATAGGGTCAAATGGAAATGTTACTGGTGCCCGCTCGATGAAATCAATGAACAATGGGATGTCTAGTGATCTAGATCTAGTGATCTAGTGGGTGGAAATGTTGTGTAGTTTCCCTTCTATGGGAAATGTTTGTAATATGTTTCAGAATATGTAAATTTAAATATAAATGTATGGAGATATCTCAAGTTAAGTCTAGAGCTTCCATATTACATAACTATTCTACCTTTTGACATTAACACAAGGACCCAGAATATTCATTTAAAAAGATTTTGGCACTTTTATATTTATTGCACTGCTATTCACAATAGCTAAGATCTAGTAGCAATCTAAGTGTCCATGAACAAATGAGTGAATTAAGAAACTGTGGAAAATATACACATGGATAAAACTTTGCAGTTCACTGTTACATCGATGGAGCAGGAGAGTATCATGCTGAGTGAAGTGAGTCAGAAGACCAGGACAAACACAGAATGATCATTCTCATATGTGTAGTAAAAAGAAACATTCTAAGAGCCTTGAGAGTCAATGGAATTGAATGAGTTTCCTAGAAGGACAAAATTAGAGGTCGTTGGTGGAGATCCGGAGATAGCTGGAGGGACAGTGACAAGTAGGAATTGGCTTTGGATGTTGGAAACATTACCATTAATTAGCATAGGATCAGAAATGAATTTTATATGCTCTCTAAATTTTTAAAAGGAAGTAGCATTTATGGAATATGAATACTGAATGGCTTGTATCACTTGTATCACTTGTCTTCCAGTTGTTCATCGAATTGCTCAAGTGGGCACCAGTAATATCTCCATTCGTTGGGAATGAGGTCCATTAGTATTACTGTTTTTGGCATATCAAATACACCATGGGTAGCTTGCCAGGGTCTACTTTGGCTCTGGTTTCATCTCAGGGGTCAGTCTCTTTTAACATCAGACCATCAACCATCCAGGGCCCACGGGCAGAGCCCTGGGTAGACAAGCCTACCTCCTGTCTGCCACCCACCAATGCAGCTGGGCACTGTAGCCACACCTGCAACACTAAACATAATAAAAACATGTGACCTTATTTCTATAATTAAAATTATGTTTATGTACACAGTATGGAAAAGGCATACAATCTTAATGCATATCTGCTTTATATTTTTCTATAGGTTTATGACACAAACTCCCACAATGGTAGCTAATTAAAATTCTAGATTTTATAACTGTTTTTATCTAAGAGTTGGCAGTGACCTTTATTTTCCTTGTGCTGGTTTAATGATAAATGCAGACTTGAAAAACATCAACACATTGCCATTTGAACAAAACAAAAGGCATGTGTTTCTCTCAGTCAGATATAAACAAGAGGGATTCTTATTTTTTCTCTATGTACAAGCTCATTAAGGGAAACAAAACAGTCCTTCCGTGAACATTGCTAGCAGATCATGCGACTTACTCACACATCTGCTATGGTGATCTAAATCAAGCCACTGCAATAATCCTGCTGGTTTTAAGATGTTATAAGAATTTTGCCTTCATTTAGATTATGTTAGAGCAGCTGTTTTCAACTGAGGAACTCAACCTACCCTACATAACATTTATTGAGAGAACTATCCCTGTGTGGTTGACAAGTCAAGATCTGTAAGTCATCACCTTCATATTTTGGAAACTCAAAATCAACTAGAAAATTCTTCTAAGCTCATGGTTAATTATGAGTTATCCACTAAGGTAGCAGATATATAATAAAATGGCAGAAGAGAAAACAAGTGGTTCTAGCTGTAGATTGTAGGAGTCCTTAAAGTTGTTCTAATTCTCTAAGAGATTTACAATACTAAACCCAGAGGAAAGAAAATCAGGCTCTAGACAGGAGAAGATCTATACAAATATGTTCCATTTTAAAACACATGGAAACTAGTAACTTGTGGAAGCAATTTAGTGACATCACTGCACCCCTCTTCTGCTCAAATTACTTTAGTATTAGAAGTCTGCAGTTACTGTCTAGTTTTATTGACTGATCATTACTGCCATTAATGAGGATAGTGTCTTTATGTATGTTTGTTTATTTTATCCTCAATTGACACTTGGCATGACTATGTTTATTTTACAAAAGAAAAAAAACACTACACTCAATAATAATGACAGCTCAGAGGGACACATCTGATTTTCAAATTCAAGATTGCTGAGCAGGAGCCTACTTTCCTGAGCCCAACTTCATGATCTGAATGAGAAAATGATAACCCACATGTACTTGTACAAGTACTCAAGTCTTGTTCCAATGTGTTCTTTCCCTTTGTAGCGGGACCTTCTTTCTTTGATAAGACATGATGGGACATAGTTTTTACTATAAAAAATGTAAGTCTCTAAAATAGGAAAATAAGAAATTATAAGCAAATTTCAAAATTCCTGGCCTGCTTCATAAATAAGAGAGTGCCTTATCTGTACTGCAATGCCTGTCTGCCTGTTCCATTAAGGCCAAATCTTGGTCTGATAAGAGGAATCATGTCCCTTGGATTTTTCTGTCTTTCATTGGTCATTTAGACTCTGTTAGAATTATCTTCCTAAAAACAACCCAGATATCTTGCTGTGTTTTTTGTTTCCTGCTCTCAGGCTGCCTTGAATCTCCTTGAGCAAGATCGAGATTCTAGAACCAGATTGGAGGAGTCCGGCCCCAGCTCCTACTACTGACGTTGGTGTGATTTGAACAATTTAACTCCTTAGTGTCTCTTCTCTACATTGATGATAATTGTCTAAAATGATGATAGTTATATGCAACTAATAAAATTGTTGCCCAGATTACACAAGCAAAAATGGGTCAACTGTTCATAGCTTTGCGACAATTATCTACTAAGTACTTTTTGCTTTGATAACCATTACATTACAAACCATTACATTACAGAAACACCTCTATGTGTTCTTCTTGGAACACTTCCTACAGGCTTCTGGGGTCCATACACACAGCACTTTCTAGGGCATATGTTTTTACTTTTCCATCTGAAAAATATTCCTTAATTCTTATATGATATCATTCCAATAACCTTTCTACCCACAATCATTTCTTGTCTCCCCTGTACAGAATTAATAGTTACCTTCTGTTTCCCCTAACAGTTTGTCGAGACTGATTGTAACATCTATAACAATACACTGCAATCCCCTTTTTTAAATGTCAGCTAACTATATCAAGCTGAAGTTAGAATGTCTTCCTGCTTTGTTTTCTAGCAGCTTACACAAGAATGGAAGATGAGTGATTTGATGATGTTTGCAAAAAAGTAATTACATCAATGAGAAATTTATCCCTCAAAATGGAACATCTAGGAGTAGGATTAAAACTTTAGTCAGAATGTATATATGGATCTTAGACACAGTGGCACTGATTAATCAAACGAATGCACGTCAGAGTTTGAATTGAGAAGCGCTTAAGTTAGGGGTAATACAAAAAGCTGCTCTAAACCTAATGATTTTCTTTGTATAAAGATGGATAGCTGTTTTAACATTAGATTCAGTCTCCCTTTTTCTTTTCTTTCTTCTATTTGGTTACCTTGTTTCATAGGTCCACATAGGATGAATTCCTTAAATAAAAATATTTGATTATATTTTAATGGCATAACTGCAATGATGACTTTGAAACTATAAATCATTATATAAGATGGAGCCAATGGTGTTGAAAAGAACATGAGGCAGAATTCTTTTTTATTTTTTATATTTTAATTAATTTAATATTTTTATACCACCGTGAGATGTTTATATTTGGGTTATGTCTTACAGTGTTCCAGCACCCCTCCCTCCACCAGTACTCATTTCCCACCACCAACGTCCCCAATTCCTCCCCACTCCCCTAGTCTGCCTCTATGATCAGTTTGGCTTTTTGGGTCACGCATGACTATGCTCAGGGATTACTCCTGGCTCTGCACTCAGGAGTTATTCCTGGTGGTGCTTGGGGGACCATAGGGGGACGCCAGAGATCTAGCCTGGGTCTGCTGTATGCAACACTCTCCCAGCTCTACTATCACTCTGGTCCCTGAGGTAGGAGTCTTACAGGTTTGATAAGACCATTTATTATATATGTGGCTTCTTTGCTTTCCTAATCATAAAATGAGGTATATAACTGCTAACTTAGGGTTGTAAATGATAAATATATTCTGATATATTTTGAAAATTATAAGGTGCTTTGAAAATAGTAGGTATCACTTTTCTTATTACTAGAGCTTTGTAACAGGTTTCTATATAATGAGTTTAATTTTATCTTACTTCTAGGGAATTTTTTTCTAATTGAACATAAGCAGGTAATGTTTATTTGTAGGACCCATGCTTATTTACAATCCTTTAAACTTGCAGTAAAAACAAGTAGTCAAGGACAATTTGTATTGCTTTTTCATGTTTATTTTTATTTATTTTTATTTATTTTTTTATAGTGATGTCTGTTTTCCTCTCATTTATTTATTTATTTTTTTCTTTTTTGGGTCACACCCGGCAATGCTCAGGGGTTTCTCCTGGCTCTGCACTCAGGAATCACTCCTGGCGGTGCTCAGGGGACCATATGGGATGCCGGGAATCGAACCCTGGCCGGCATGGGCCGGCCGCGTGCAAGGCTATCGCCTCCGCCCTCATGTTTATTTTTAAACAAATGTACAATGTCAATATTCTTATTAAATTGAGTGAAACCTTAGCAAGCCCCAAGCCTTTCTTTGCTCCACAGGCTGGAGGGTGTAGCATGTTCTTTAAATAGTGCCTGGGGGGTCTAAGGGCAGTGGGAATTACAATAAAAACTTGATGTCAGTTTAACATACTGTTAAAAATTATGTTCCTTTTGAATGAAGCTTGTTCAGACCTCTCCCAAAATAAAATAACCTACAGCGACCTTAGATATTAAATACCACTAGATGGTTAAGGCATCAGGGTTCCTGCAGCCTGTGACAGATTAACTGTGCTGTGTCCTTTGCCAGTTTGCACATGTGAAGATTCTTTTAGACAACATAGCCATCATCTATTACATGAATGTTATTTCAAACAAATTCCTAAAATAAAAATAATATTCAAAACAGTGTACCAACATCTAAAGCCACTTAAGAACACGATATCATAATTAGCACTGCTATTGATATGATACAGGTGATAACTGTGAAATATGATTTATTACTTAGGCTGTTAGCAGTAGCCTTAGAATCGGCATTTGAGTACCTGCCCTATGATTCCCAGTTCCTATAATGTGATGTGAAGTGTCTTTAGCATCAGCTTATACATTAGATTGCATTCTAGGAAGAGATTCTGAGATCAGGGAAAGAAAATGCTTCCTAATGGAAGAAAACATGCTTGCCTCTTGCTATGGGTGGAGACAGTACATGTATTTTTCAAAACTACAAATAAAATCCCTTTGTTTAAGGAAGAAAACACAATTTCTATCTTACAAAGATGGCCACTGTGCTAATCTCTTTGAAAAGATGGACTTTTTTAGCTGTTTTATTTAAAGGAAAATTATATAATCTCTTCAAGAAAAACCACTCAACCCATGTACATAGTTTGCACAAAGGGATCAATAACTACACATTCCTGAGATAGTATTGTGAATAAAATGAACACCATTACTAAAAACTATCCCTTATTAAAATTTCAAATAGAATATTTTATAAAATCACATGATCTAATGTATTCATTTCTCTAAATACAGGAACACATATCTACCAGATGCATTTCCCTATCCTCCAAGACATCTCACCTTCAAAATGAACTCATCATTTTCACCCGATATGTTGACTGCATTAATAGAGGGGAATTTCTATTATTTAAAAACTGCCACCTTTAATTTTTTCTGGTCCAATATGCTTTTTAAATTTTTTAAAAATATTTGGGATGAAAGAACTTTTAGCTCTGGATAGCTGGAATCTATGCGAACAGAGAAATTGCACTTATATTGGTTAGATAAGCACTTGAGTTTTGTGCTTGTCTTACCAATATTCAATATTGACTTCATCCATTAGTTTCTTTATTATATCAATAAATTTACATCTCATAGATGGCTATGTTTCTACTTCTATAAATGGGTATAACATTTCCTCTCATAAAGCATTGTGCTGAAGGTTGAAATACTTAATACATAAATGTCTTTATAACTCATTATTTACTCTTAATAATTATTGCCAATTAATAAATTCTAATTTTAAAAATATAATTGTTGTTATTTAAAGCCATTGCTTAAATATTGCAATGTAATTTATATCATATAAATACACTGTATACTACATATAAACAGTATATATGTACATATATTTGCATATTAGTATATTACTCTCTGTCATATATACAGTTTATGTTACATGTTCTTTTTTAGGTCACTGTCTTCCCGTTCATCTTCGATTTGCTCGAGCGGGCACCAATAATACCTCCATATGACCTGTCTCATGCAAGTAGAGCCCAAGGGAACCTGCTTGCTCCAGGAACAGAAAGAGCCTCAAACCATTCCATCAGGTCATGGGAATGAGGTCTATAATTGTTACTGGTATCTGGCATATCAAATACAACACAGATAGCTTGCCAGGCTCTGCTGTGCGGGTAGCATACTCTTTTTTAGGTAAAAGGTACAATATTTATTTAGACACATAAGAAAAAATAATACAATTAGCAGTGAAAAAAGAGCAATTTTTGAAGTAGTTGTTAACATATTATAGCAAACATAGGAGAGAAATTAGTTTTAAAATAATGCCTTCAAATTTAGATAGCCCTTTGCCTCTTCTCTGATTATATATGACAGAAAATGGTTACTGCAATTTTTACTCAAAACTTTATAATAGACAGGGCTTTTTATTTGTTAATTTTTTTTACTATACCACTATGAGATATACAATTACAAAGATGTTCATGTTTGGGTTTCAGTCATACAGTGTTCCAGCATCCATCCCTCCACCTGTGCCCATGTCCCACCACCAATGTCCCCTACTTCCCTCCCACTCCACCAGCCTGCATCTATGCAGGTACTTTGCCTCTTCTCTCTCTCTTTCTTTCTCTTTCCTCTCTCTTCTCTTACGCATTGTGTCTTGCAATACATACATTTATAGGTTATCATGTATATCCCTTTGCATACATTCAATGCTCAGTTCCAGGCTGGTATTATCATTTCCAACAATTACTCTTTCCTTTTTACCTAACCTCTGACTCCCACACACTTGTGGTAGATTCTTACATGTTCTTTTATATGGTCAACTATACTCATTAATTGTTATTTCAGCATTCAAAGTAAAGTAACGTTTATAACACAAATTTATAAAATATAGAAAATTAATATTATATACTTCTTGTGAAACATACATAATTCCATTGTCCCATTTCAGAAAATTTGAAACTGGATAGCATTAATCCCAATGGGTAAAGCCAGACTTTAACTCTGGTCTCTGTGTGTTCTTAACTTGTACAGTTTCCTATTAGATATAAAGTTCCCAAGTCATAGATATACAAGAACACCTTTGACAAAGTCTATGTCTTATGCTTCTATTATTCTATTGTTTCACTTCAATTTGCTATTTCCTTACCCACATTTTCCAGCTTTGCTTTGGTATGACTTCTGGTTTCAAAGTCAAGTGTCTGGTATGATGTCATTGAGTTTGAAGAGAATAGGATTTCAAGCTTATCACAACTTACACAGTGTCTGACAGTGTGCCCTGCCCTCAATCAGTCTCCTTTTCCTGTCCACTCATGAGATATCATGCATTAATGGACAAGTTACATAAGATCTCTTCTTCCTTATTGACGTTTCATTTCTCTACTAGGAAATGGGGATTCAATTCTTGAGGATTGCAGCTATAACTTTTTTTGTGGGGAAGGCCCATACCTAGTGTTGTTCAGGGCTTGTTCTTGACTCTGGACTCAGGGATCACTTCTGGTTAAGCTTGTATGACCATAACACCAGATGGTGTGCCAGGGATTGAACCTGGATTGATGAAGTATAAACCAAATTACCTACCTGCTGTATTGTCTCTCCAGCTCCCACCTAACTTGTTAATTCCAGTAAGACAATGTGGTAGAAGAGAAGACATGGTTAGTTGAATAAAAGTTTGTAGAGAGATATACTTCAAATTGGACTTGAGTCTTTTCTTCATGTATGTTATAATGTCCACAGTTGCTCAACAAATATTTCGTACAAAATAAGGAGTAAAAATTCAAGTACCAGTCCAAGAAAAGAGGCATGTTTTCACTACCATTGAATCAATTGCTTCAATATTGACACAAACTCTGGCAATTTTGCATTCAGAAAAAAAAAGAAAAGAACTACATAGTGATACTAGTTTTAGATACATTTCTGATCTATGTTTTTATCATGCAGTTCATATTCTGGTGTATTGACTAAGACATCATCTTGGTATTTTATAAGAGCTTGAAATCAATGGTATGCTTGTCTGACAGATGAAAACAAGATACAATTACACTAAATAGTAATATCACGATTTGTGGCAGGACTCTACTTGTCACAGCTGGTGTGCTAGATTTAGAAATTGAAGGTGATACCAGAGATGATCTTGATATCACCCATTTCAACTCATGATAAGGTACAACTCAATAGGTAGCCAGTATGCAGCGTTTTCTAGCTGAAAAATTCTCAGTCCTTATCTCATTCACTATATTGCTCCATAATATAGTAGATAAAAAGGTCCCTGTTGACATGAGAAAGATGGTAGATCTTGATATTCTTTCAATGGAGCAAGTACTAAACATGGTATAAAACTGAGTGTGCCTAATACATGTGCTTAGTGCATAATAATGTCAATATGATCACTTGATCACTTGGTATCCCGTTATTCGTCGATTTGCTCAAGTGGGAGCCAGTAATGTTTCCATTTGACCCTATCACGTGACAGCATAGCCCAATGGCATCTGTTTGTTTTGGGAATATTAAGAGCCTTAAACTGTTTGTTTAGGGTCTTGATAAGGAAGTTTGATCATCTTGCAGGTGGGCGGCCATTCAATCTTTTGACCTCCCCGTGGGATCCAATCAGTAACAGCTCTAGTCCAATGGTCCTCTCCAGATCGCATTACATGACCAGCCCATCTGATTTTTGATGCCTGGGAAGAGGAGACAGCATCCTTGATTTTAGAATAGCAACGGAGGTCGGAACTCCAGATTCCCTCTCTCACTTGAGTGAGGTGTGATATTCCAAGCATGGCTCTTTAGATTCCACTTCTGGAGACGCGAATGGTATTCTCAATCTGCTTTAGTAGGGCCCAGGTCTCTGAGGCATATGTTAATGCAGGGAGAACAGTGGAGTTAAAGAGATGTGCCCAGAGCCTGAGGTTCTTTGTTCTTTTGGCTATTGTTTGTTTTGAAGGGAGTCCATGCCTCTCTTTTCTTCCCTGCGCAACTCAGGTTTTAGGTCGTTCATCATGTTGACTTCTTGACCTAGGTACACATAACTGTTGCATTCAGAGATGTTTGTTCCATTGAGAGTGAATGGGGCCTCTGGAACTAGTTCATTTCTCATGAACATAGTTTTGTTGAGATTCAGCTGTAGACCTATCTTTCCACATTCTCGGTCAAAGTCAGCCAGCATTTGTGCTGCTTGGCTGATGTTTAGTGTTATTAGAATGATATCATCAGCAAAGGATAGGTAGTGCAGTTGCCGGCCGCCTATCTTCACTCCCATTCCTTCCCATTCTAATTGTCGCATGATGTTTTCAAGGGTGGTGCTGAAGAGTTTTGGTGAAATAGTATCACCCTGCTGAACCCCTCTTTGACGTTGATGATCACTTCTCTGTAGAATGGTGAGATCCTGGTGGTGAAACCACAATATAGTTGATGAAGTATCCTTATGTATTGGGTTTGAACGTCCTGTTTGGCTAGGGCTTCTATAGCCGCTTCATTCTCCACAAAATCAAAGACTTTCTTTAAATCAATGAGTGTGAGACAGAGCGACATCTTGAATTTTCTATAGACTTCTATAATTTTCTTTGGGCATATATATCAAGCGGCCGTGGGTTCATCAATAAATGCTGGACTTAGAGATGCCTGCAAAAATATGCTACCTGCACGGCAGAGCCTGGCAAGCTACCCGTGTTGTATTTGATATATTTGAAAGAAAACCATGTTTATGAAAAATGAACTAGTTCCAGAGGCCCCATTCACTCTCAATGGAACAGACATCTCTGAATGCAGCAATTATGTGTACCTAGGTCGAGAAATCAACATGATGAACGATCTAAAACCTGAGCTGCACAGGAGGAAGAGAGCGGCATGGAATGCCTTCAAAGGCATGGAAGAAATAGCTAAAAGGACAAAGAACCTCTGACTCCGGGCACATCTCTTTGACTCCACCATTCTCCCTGCATTAACATACGCCTCAGAGACCTGGGCCCTACGAAAGCAGGATGAGAATGCTATTCGGGTCTCCCCAGAGAGGAATCGAAAGAGCTATGCTTGAATATCACACCTCACTCAAGTGAGAGAAGGAACCGGAGTTCTGACCTCCATCACTATTCCAGAATCAGGGATGCTGTCTCGTTTGCCAAGGCATCGAAAATCACATGGGCTGGACATGAAATGCAATTTGGAGACAACCGCTGGACTAGAGCCATTACCGACTGGATCCCATGGGATGTCAAAAGATCACGTGGCCGCCCACCTACAAGATGGTTAGACTTCCATTTAAGACCCTGAAGGAAAGGTTTGAGGCTCTTCATATTCCTGAATCAACCAGATGCCATTGGATTACATTGGCATGTGATAGGGTACAATGGAAATGTTACTGGCGCCCGCCGAGCAAATCAGTGAATAATGGGATTCAAGTGATCAAGTGATCAAGTGATAATGATAATACAAAAATGAAAACAGATGAAAAAATCAGTGTTGTGCTCGACTGGTGTTTAGAACATAGAGATAGAAATGTGACTGGTTAAGTACTATTGTTTTCTTCTGCATCACAACCTCTGACGTGTACTTACTGTTTTGGGCTCAGGCTCTCTCTATTTCTCTCTCTCTCTATTTCTTTCTTTCATTCTCTCTCTCTTTCTCATTTCCCTTGACTTTCTCTTTCTGTCTCTAACTCTCCTACATTTCCTAAATAGAATATTTTTTTAAAAAAATCAAAGAATATTTTAAAATAACACGCTTTGGTTTCAAGGTTAGTTCAGAGATTTTAGGTGCACATAAGACTCAACAGGGCTCCACTTTCCACTCAACTCACATGCAGTTCATATCGGCCAAATCCTGCCTGAGAAAGTGAAAGTTCATAAAGTGCTAGTTCATAAAGTTGAAGGACTAGTTCAGAAATTTGAAGGTCTATAAATATAAAAAAACTTTCTGAAATTCCAGATGATAAAAAGCCAAAGAACTAATTTTTTTTTTTTTTTTGCTTTTTGGGTCACACCCGCAATGCTCAGGGGTTACTCCTGGCTCTGCACTCAGGAATTACTCCTGGCGGTGCTCGGGGACCATATGGGATGCCGGGGATCGAACCCTGGCCGGCACAGGCCGGCCGCGTGCAAGGCAAACACCCTACCCGCTGGGCTATCACCCGGCCCCAACGAATATTTTTTTTACTTTTGACTCTTGTGGTTGAATTTGATATGCCAAAAACAGTAACAATAATGAACTTCATTCCCAACAAATAGAGATGTTACTGGTGCCCACTTGAGCAAATTGATGAACAGGAAGACAAGTGATATAAGAGATACAAGTGAAGACTCTTGTAACTGCTACTAAAACATAGAACAAACACTACAAATTTGTTACATCTAAGTCATGGGACAGAGTTGAAATTTGCTTAAATTCTTGAGAGATATTTTTTAATTTCCCCAACATAGATGGCTTAGATGGCTAAATTTCCCCCTATATAGAGATTTATCAGCACATATCATTTTGTTTAAAGCAGCATTCAATGATATCAGGTTTTTTTTCAGGGTTTTGAAAGATTTATTATTTTTTTTAGAAGTTAACATGTGAATAATAGGAAACAGGAAAAAAAGCAAAGAACATAGTCATACAGTTACACGAAGTTATGTCTGACATGTCCTTCTGGGTCGTTTACCTACACAACTAAACATCCATTATGTTATTAAGATCATGTTTATGTATCATGCTTCTTTGTAGACCATGAATATTGACCATTTCAAAGTCCCAAAGCTATACGAGTATTTGGTAAACAAGAATACACAATAAGTGAAGGAAAAAATTTTATCCAAGCTTTTTTGGCAAAGAAAATTTCTTAAAGACAAACGGCAACAAGGCCTCTAGATGAAGATATTGGTGTAGTTACAATTAAAATACTGCATTCCCTGTAATGTTCAAGTTACAGTGAGACCAAGCAACCCAGTAACTAAGTATAAGCTTCTAAGAGAACTCATTATCCAATCATACTAATAAAAGGTTAGTAAGGAAGCCGAGAGCTAAGGAAGCACCACTACTGCCTTCCTGCTTGCAGCCAGAGACGTGCACGCACCAAACAGCAACCTTCAATACAGCCCCCTTCCTCTGCTAGTCCTTCTGGCCCTCTGCTGCCAAGAAAAGAAACAAGGCTTGATATTTATCACTCAGAGACGGTTTAACAAGGTCCTGTCTAAGATGCTCCCTTTCTATAGGCTACATCAGATATATACAAATTGGGTTAGTTCACTAGTTCTACTTTTTTATCATACATTGTCACCTCAGGATATCTAAAAGCTTAGATGTTGCAAAGTAATCAATGAACCTTGTCCACAATACACACAGGTACTTTACAAAAGTCCACATCTAGACCTACGCTACTATCTAGACTGTCTTCCAGCTGAGCCGCTAGCAGAGCCCTTCCCTTCCGCCTTCATCTTCTCTCTCTCACTATTTCAGTGACCAAGTACAGGACCACATCTTGCTCCAAGAGGTGGCTTAACAGACTCTCCCAGAAGACAGTCCTTCCTAAAAACTAAAAAAATATATAGAAATTGTTTACTATTACCTTTTAAAATATACTGTATTAGGGCTTACCCTTTAATATACAGTCATGTTAACTAAACTGCAGATGTAAGACAAGACAACCCGGACGTACTGTAAGACTCTTGGGTACAGTCTTCCGGGCAAGCCCTTCCCCAGTCGGCATTCTGGTCATCAGTTTCATCTCCAGATACAACCATTCCTATACATTTTCTATCTCCAGATCTAACCATTCCTATTTTTTTAAATTTTTTTCTCTTTTAATATTTTGTACACTTTCAAACATCTGTGACTAAATGTTTCAAACAAGATTTGTTTGTCCTCTGTCCACTACAATCTGAGTACCTTCTACTCAACATTTTAGCCTAGAATTTTTTGTTTGTTGGTTTTAGGGCCACACCCGACTGTGCTCAGGGCTTCCTCTTGGCTGACTCAGCACTCACACCTGGCAGGCTCAGGGGACCACGTGGTGAGGGGGATCAAACCCAGATTGGCCACATGCAACCGCAAGAACCCTACCCATTGTACTCCAGCTCCTCTAGCCTAGACTCTTGCCTCTTCTCATCCTTATCAACCCAGTAGACAGGTTGCAAACGACTCTTATGCCAAGTGAATATTAAGTTTCACTCCCTCACATTGTTTTTAGAAGTCTTCCCTATGAATTTTCACAAAGTGTACATATGTACTTGTTTACTAACTCTACTTCTACACTGGCAACCTCTTTAATATCTAGAAAGACTAGATGTTGCAATTAGGGACATTGTTATTTATATACAATATATACACAGCTAAATAAAGCCAAATACAGACATAAGGGACAATGGCTAATCAAACCTAACTAAAAACATGAATCTAACGCCCTTTGTGCTCTCTTCCTCCCTCTCTGAGCCAGTACAAATGTGAACTGCTCAGAAGTAGTTGGATCATTCTGGTCACTCCATTTCCAAGACTATCTCTAATGTATTTTTAAAAAAAAGGTATCTACAAAATGGGTTAATTTTACTACCTCTACTTTTAACATACTTTGTGCACTTCTAAACATCTAGAAAGACCAGATGTTTCAAATAAGGACTTAGTTTGTCCACTATATACACAGTAGTGTTGAATAAACACACACAAGTAACAATGGTTATATCTCAAAATGTCTTCACTCTGGTCTAGAACCCTTCATTTTCCCTAATTCTTCCTCTCCACCACCAACCCTAGTGAGGGTAGTGCAATTTCATTCCCAAAAAGGTCTTTTCCCTGAAGACAGCTTTTGATGAATTTTAACACAAAGTCTACAAATGTGTTAGTTCACTAACTCTACTTTTGTCATACACTGACAACCTCTTTAATATCTGGAGATTAAGTATTTTTAAAAAAAATCAGGACCCATTTGTCCAGTATATATACAATATATACAGTAAAGTTATCACGATCACGATCTTCCCGTTGATCATCTATTTGCTAGAGCGGGCACCAGTAATATTTCCATATGTCCTGTCTCATGCCAGTAGAGCCAGGGGCATCGGCTTGCTACAGGAACATAAAGAGCCTCAAACCATTATATTAGGTCATGGGAATAACCTAATGTAATTGTTACTGGAATTCGGCATATCAAATACAACACAAGAAGCTTGCCAGGCTTGCCGAGTGGGAGGTAAACTCTTTTAAACACCTCCAAATAAAGCATTTATTGATGAACCGCGGCCGGGCTATGATGGGCTGATGGGCTGATCTGCTGGGTGGAGTTCTGAGGAGAGGGAAGTCCAAATGTGGAAAATGGCGGCGCCCGTGGAGTGAGGGTGGTGGTCTGGCTTATTGTGAGGCTCTGCCGAGGTGGTGGGCCAGGGTTAGAACACGCCATGCCTCCCGACTGCCTCTATGAACGGCTATGCACAGGGAGAGCAAGGGAACAGCTCTGCCCCATGTCTGAGAGACTCTGGATCAGCATACCTGGGCCGGATTGAGGATAAAGCTGCTGCAGGGTGGGTGTCGATGATCCGGGCTGTGATGGGCTGGTCTGCTGGGTGGAGTTCTGAGTTCTGACGAGAGGGAAGTCCAAATGTGGAAAATGGCGGCGCCCGTGGAGTGAGGGTGGTGGTCTGGCTTGTTGTGAGGCTCCTGCCGAGGTGGTGGGCCAGGGTTAGAACACGCTCTCTCTCTTCCCCACCCAAGTTGATGCTCACATTTCAAAAAGACAATCTTTTCCCCAAATTTAGTACAAATTATACACTGGCAACCTCTATTAACATCTATAAAGATTAGATATGGCTAACTTAGCACTCACCACTATATACACTAGACACAGCAAAGTGAAACCAAAAAAAAGCAAAGAGGAGAACACAAGGGACAGTGAACAATGACCCTGAGCACTACAACCACAGTGGCGGAGCTCTGCACCCCCCCCTGCTCCTGCCCGGCCCAGTGCACAAGGTGCATGGCTCAAAGAACGGCCTTGCCATCACCCCCGGCCCCCCAGGAATTTTTTTTTAATTTACAAAGCATTTTTATAACTACTACTTTAAATATACATCAGGCACTTTAGAACATCTAGAAATATTAGCTATTTTTAAATGTACTTAACATTGCCAACTGGGTACGCAATAGTGAGGAATAAAATGCAGACATAAAACAATGGTTATAATATAAAAATGTCTTCTAAACGTGACCTCCGCAAGGGCCCGCCTTCTCTTCAAGGTCTTCTCTCCTGTCCTCCAGCTGGCAAACAACTGTGGCCGGGGGTCGCCTCCCTGAATCTCGCTTCCAGAGGTGGTGCCAATCCTTTTCACAAAGTCATTTCCAGAAGACATTTTTATGTTAAGCAAATGGGCATTTACATGTCGCTTTCTACTTCTACTTTATCATAAATCGGCAACCTCTTCACACCTAGATCTAGATGTAGCACAAGTTTTGAAAAAAAGGTTGGGGGGGTTAAGTTGAGAGCAGCTTTATCATATTATGTACACAGCCTTCGCTTGGCGGCCAGGAAATCTTCCCAAAAGGATGGTTGGGCACTTAGGTCGAGAAACCATTTTCTCTTCCGGCGAGCATCTATTTGTAGAACGAAGATCAAGCGCGCATGGCCGGGAGCCGCTCCATCGGGCGTTGATCGGGTTCCGCCACCTTAGGGCCCTTCGGCCTTTGTCGGTCGTGGTCAGGACGAGGTGTGGTCTCGCCCAGGGGGACGGGGCAGTCAGCCCAGGTCCCGGATCTGCGCGGCTTCAATGGCTCAAAGAGGTGGCGTGGCAGGCGTTGGCGCCTCCCGGCTTTCGTGGGCCTCGGTGGGCCTTGGCGGCCACTAGGGCCTCTGCGGCATTCGGGCGGCCGCCATTGTGCTGCCCGCCACGCCCGCCGCCATCTGCAGGCGGCGGGCGCTCAGGGCAGGGTTGGGCCTGGCAGTCCGAGCGGTCGGCGGGGTCCGAGCTGGAGGGAGTTGGCGGTCGCGACAGAGATTCGCTGCTGTTTGGAGGCCTGGCCGGGCCGGCGAGCAGCCTTAAAGAGAGTCCAAGTCTCCAAAGTCTCCTCAGTCTCGAGTCAGCTCCAGCCCCCCCCCCACACACCCCCGGCCCTAGGCCGGAGGGCCTGAAAGGCCGGGACGCAGGCCGCGATCCTCTCCCTCTGCCTTCTCTGCTGGAACTCAATGATATCAGGTTTACCACCCCCTCTCCAAAAATAAATACCCTGGAAATTAATTGAAGACCATTTATCCAAAATTTATTTGTTATAAGATGCTACATCTATGTCATGAACATCGTAGTATTGGCTTTCCTTTCATGGCGTATTTAGACTTTTTTTTTTCACATTAGCCCCATCCATGCTCCATGCTGGTTCAGAAACTAAGGTAAATGCAGACAGGTCATAGCTGCATAACCATCAGGTCCCATTGCTTAGCCCACCATCTGTTCCTTAGTTTTGTGAGATTCTAGAGGCATTGTCATTTATGTCTTCTCTCAAGTATCTGACCTGATTTCAATCTCCATTTCATTTCAGTATTTTCATTTCAGTATTGCCGTATTTTCTTTAGATGAACTCTTCTAATACACAAAAATGCTTATCTCCATTTGAATTTTTTCAGCAACTAAGTTATGTTTGGACTTTGAGAGGTCTTTTCTTCTCTACTGGGAACTTACCGTTAACCTCATTGATAGAAGTCTAAGGGATTCTGCCACCTCTTTTCCCTCGTTTCCCTATTAATGGACACCCAGAATATCTTAAAACATTATCCTTGCTTTGTTTCAGAAAAAAAAAAAACTATTTTGAGAACAGAATTTATAGTAAAATTCTGAGATCTCACAGTAGTTACATCTGGAAATGGCACCCCCACCTGAACCTAAAACTTCATATATCTGTGTAATATAACATAATTCATCCCTCCCAATTCTGGAACCTCCAAGATGCTCTTTGTGCTTTGACTGGAAAGAAGAAACAACTTTGTTTACTAATTGGCTGAAACTGGGAGTCTGTACTGGTTGAAACAGTGATTTCCAGAGACTCCCCTGAGTCTTCTTATTGACCTCCAATACTCCAGAAGGCAGACTTATTGGAGGGTTAATGAGTGGGATAACAGCAAAAAGAAATTCTCCTAAATTCGAACATCTGGCTGCAAGGGTGGCCACCATCTCTGAATACCTATTGCCTTGCCCCTAGTAAGGCAAAAAGGCCACATTAAGTTCCAAATAGGAGGAAGTATGGACTCTCCATGGTTCCCTTCGGCAAGACACTTTGGATTAATTTTATTTTCTATAAAAAAGGCAGGTGTTCCAAACTTATTCAATATAATTTGCACATTGAAGATCCTAAGGGAGGTCTATTTTTCACAACATGTTGGAGAACATTACTACAATTAGTGCTCATTTCTGTGGACTATTTCTTAGCTCACTCAACTTCCCAGCTCCAGGGAGCAATATGCATAGGGCAAGAGCAGGGGAGATCTTAGCTCGAATGCTTGTCTTTTACCCATTAGTAACCACCTGCTGAGGTCAACAATCACTTCTCACAGAGCTTCTTGGCATGTGTTTTCTCAAACTGGTCCCTGTAGTGGGTCATTCTGTCTAGGAACACACAGTGATTAAAATTCCTTCAAGCAACTAAAACTTCTAGAACACTGTGATACAAGACACAAATTAACACAAAGTTTGGCAGGCATCAACACTATCACCTTAGGTTTCTTGAAAGATAAAAATAAACACTTGGAAGAAGAAAATGCTTCACTTGACGTAAAATCTCACATGAGTATTTTATATGTCAGGCTACTGAGCTTCTGAATTTTGGAAATAATACAAAATGCAGGCTTAGTTTACATGTGTATAGGATCAATGAAAATTGTTCATAATGTTCATAAAATTGTAAATAATAGTCATTTTTCTTCATTGTATGACTTAATCTCGCAAGTCTTGAGCGAGATGCTTTTCCATTTGTGATGAAGCAACGGACCATTATGACCATTCCTGTTTTTCTAAAATATTCTTAATCTCAGTAACAGTTCTGATATGTATTACATATACACTATGTATTATACATGATATATATGCATCTCTCTATATATATATACATAAATGAATGAGACTTAGTTATTCTGGCTTCTACCTTTGGGTCTTAATATATTTCTAACTCTGCTTCAAGTTCAGACTAAATAGGTCATGATCATAGCAAAACAAATGGTAAGTTGCTTGTATGTTTTTCATGTGTAAAATTTCTTGTTTTAAGTCTTGTTAACTTTCTCCCAGAACACTGTATTTGGGTTCCACTGGCTGAATGGGCACTTTTTATTGAGAACATGTTTGAACTCAATGACAGACAGCAAACATTCATTTCTCAAAAGGGCGTAATGAGACCTTTATATAAGAAGCTAAAATATTGTCATGACAGATTTGGGGTGATATCAAACCTCACTTATTTTCATTCATTAGATAAATAATTCAAGGACAAAAAAGTTTGGACATTAGAAGAGAAGTTTATTAAAAAATATAATACAAATCTTAAGTTTCTTAAGGTGTTTCTTGAGCAGTTAAGTGCGCAAACCTGGCAAGAAATATGCATAAAGATTAGCTATAAAGCACAGGTTTAGGGACTAAAATGATGCATGTATGTATGGATACATGCATGCTCATGCGTCATGTAAAATTTGTATCTAACTATGTACCTAGGGGCAAGTAAATGAATATGCATTGGGAAAACTGGGGTTACAGTCACTGTGGATGCTTTTACTAAATGGCTAAAACTAGGGTTGCAAAGTCCTCTTGCGGAATTTGGTGACTTCAACTGACAGGGGTTGGAAAATCAAAGTTGACATGGTAGGGCCAATTTGACATTTTTTTTTTCTTTAGAGCAAATCAAAAACAGTTTTAGTTAATAAAGTTTACATAGAGAAGAGTGAGGGGAGAGTAAAAGAGGGAAGGGGAGAAAGAGGAGCTAGAGAGAGGACAGAGATAGGGGAGAGAGAAATAGAGAGAGACCTTCTAGAAAGCACAGGTTTTTCTAGAGTGGCAAAATTCCTGGTTGTTTATTATAGCAGTTTTCCCTCTTAAGCAGTATGATTTTATTTTTCTAACAAGATTGAAAACACATTGCTGGTTTTTATTTTCCTTAACTTTCAAAAATATGTTACCTTAAAGTATGTAGACGTTCTCTCTAACACCCAATCATGGTTGAAAATTTGACCATGTGTGAAGGAGGAGAGAGAATATTATAATTCATCACTGTACCAATACATGCAATCACAATAAAATAAATTAAACTCTGTAGTAAATATACAAGCATGCATTTTAAAATGAAAATAGCTCAGCAACAATAAATCTACTTAACACTAATGTACCAACATGATTCTAAGATGCAGTGTGAAAATGGAAAGCTTAATAAAATATGCCTTTCTATGACACATGGCAAAATTAAATAACCACAAACAGAAAAAAGTTGAGGTCTAACACATAAAAAATATCAATAATACCCATTAATATTTTATATGACATAAATATCATATCTTTTCTTGATCACTGAGCTGCTATTATATCCCAATGATGGTTTGAAGGGATTCACATCTATTGCTTGCTTCTGTAAATTTCATTATCAATTAAATTACTCAAGTATATATATAGTCAGATATATGTATATATGTATACTGTTATTAAGGTACTAATATGACTCCTACATATATATTCTCATAACTCTCAGAAGCTAACTTGGAACTTTATCAGTATCTTTTTTATCTGCCTATGGATTAAGGACCCCCCAGATTGTTATTTATATTTCTTGAATCTGATCAATTTACTTTCTTATCACAAAAAATATTTTATGAACCTCAAGTTTTACATAATGTTTTTCCTAGCTTTTTGAAGGTTTAAATAAAAAATTAAATGAAGCAGAAGATTCTAAAAAATTTCTGGTAAACAACTTCTAGTACTTCATTCCTCCCTGATTTTCCATCATATACTCATGATTCCACTTATTGGTGATTTTTACCCATATTTAAGAGGCGTTCCTAGCTTCTACTGTAGAGATCTGATCAAGACATAATTATATGTCACCCAAAAGAGCTTGCAAGTTAGTTGGGGGAAATAAATATTTGAATCAGCAAGAACATAGAGGTTTTCTTATATGGTATTTTTTGCAGTATATACAGAATGTATTACTGGTGGTCAGTGGAGTGCAGGGAGTGCAATGGGGAGAGCTGGTAGCTGCTCTGCCTAGTGTATCTGAGTCTGTATTGTAACCAGTAGTAACAATATAGAATTTAAAACGAAGCAAAACTAACAAAGTAGTACTATCTTAAAGTCATAAGTATCAGTGGTCAGAGGTAAAGAGGAGTTGAGATGATTTTTCAAAGATAAACATATTTATGAGAATGCCATATGGCTTGGGTAGAGGATTAAGAAATTTTAAAAAACGAATTGAATAACTGTGTGTTAGACCATTACAAAACTGCTCATGATTGAGTTACAATCATACAGAGTTTCAACACCCGTTCCTCTACCAGTACACATTTTCCAGTAACAATATCCCCAATTTCCCTCCCACTTCCTATTTCTATACCTCCCCAAACTGCCTCTATCACAGGCACTCTCCTTTTGCACATTGTGGGCTGCAATACAAATACTGAAAAGTTATCATGCACATCCCTTTGCCTAATTTCAAGCTGCAGTTCTAGTCTAGTGACCGTTTCCATCTATTATTGCCATATTGGTTCTCTTCTATCTTACCTACCTACTGTTCCCCACACAATTGTGATAGATAGATTCCAACCATTTTAACAAAAAAATCAATCTGCATACGCAAAGTCAGTAAAATACAAGGTGCTTAAAACCCTGGAAGCATCTGCATAGCTGTGGCATGCTATCTGAATGGCCGTTCTGCAATGGAAAGTGTTAATGGAAGTAGCATATGGGAATCAATCTTAAGAGTTGTGATAGGCCATGTTAGATGTTTGGATCCTTCCTGTTCTTTTCCAAACCTTCCATCCCCTTCAATTCTGTGTTATTTTATGATTTTAAGGTTTGGGTGCCAACCTAGAGATTCTTAGGAGTTTACTCCCAGCTCTGTGCTCAGGGTTACTCCTGATGGTGTGGGGATACCATATGAAACTCTGGGCACTGAACCAAGGTCAGCCATGTGCATGTAAGGCAAATACCTACTCACAGTACAGTCTCTTAGGGTCCCACTGGTGTTTAGAGCTTAAACTGTAATACAAGTGTCACGGTGTTTGATGGAAGAGAGCATTACAACTAAATGTTGGGCAATAAATCATAACTCATTAGGTTTGAGGAAAAAAAGGAAGGAAAGAATCATGAGTTCAATATCCAGTACCATAGGATAAAACAGAAAAGGCTATACAACTACCCTGATATATTTTCTAAATGTATGTTTTCTCCGATTGCTCACAACACCAAAAGCAATTCTGTCAAAACAATCTTGAAATTCAAGTTTGCTTTATCAAGTTTGCTTTATACTCTTTCTAAATTTTTTTCTGAAGCTTATCAAAATGAATGCTGATGAGATTAAATTAAAATTTTGTGTTTGCTGATGTCTCCAAACTATATTAGTGATTAGATTTTATACATAAATAAATTTTATGGGAAAAATCACCCAAAATCTCATGTAGAGACTTGGTTATTACAGAAAACGTAGGAAATAAAGAGGTTAGGTCATTGTTGTCATTTGGGAAAAAGAGAAAGATTACTAAAGTTAAGCAAATCTTAAAATTATAAAATTTAGATATATTTATAAATATGGTGTTACAGGCTATTTAATAATTATCCAAAAACTAGATACTCATAGACCGAATAATCAAGAACACACAATATTATTTTTTCTTTAATATCATGTTGAATGAAGTAGCTGTTTAGTTGAAAAATAATGGCAAAATTACTGGATCTACAGTTCATGAAATAGTTCCGATAGTATATACTTACGTTGTATTAAGTGTGTTGTAACACCAGCAGAGATGTCAGGAGGGCAAATTGGATGTTAGTAAGAAAGAAGGTTATGGAAGAATATTGACAATCACCTGTTAACAAATTAGTCCAGAGGCTGGAAAGAGAATACAGCTCTCAGGGAGCTTGCCATGCATATGTATCACATATGATCTCTTGAACCCCCTATGAGTGATCCCTGAGTGCAGTGAGTAGTAAACCCTGATCATAGCTGGGTATGACCTCCCAAAATATTTTGAGACTCCAGTGGGATAAATTAAGAAAACCACATAGGGAATGGAAAACAATAAATTCCCACTATTTTTAACATAAATGTGTCTTAAACAGTTTATTGTAATAGTTAACTTAAAAATTAAATCTATGATTTGAGTTAAGCAGGCTTCTTGGAATTTTATTTTCTTAATTCATCATCATAGACTATGACTGAATCTATGATAATTCATCATCATAGACTATGACTGAATCCTGGCATTCACTTATTTACAAGATTGAGCAAAATAAGAGTAGGAGGCAGAGAGAGTAAGGGGGACCTGTTGAGGATGTTAGTGAAGATCAGAAAGAAATAGTATTTGTAAAACCCAGAGTGAAACCATACAAATGACTTATTTCCCTCAATATGTTTGATATTGAGACTCTCAGATTAGGAACAAATATAACTTTTGCATTGTCATTTAAATCAGCATTAAAATACACTTCAAAAGATATTTATTCTATCAATCTTTATCTTTGCTATTTTGGTAACTCAAAGCTTACCAGAAAAAAATGTTAGATTTATTTTCTAGGAAAAATAAGGGATATTTTTGTTAATATCAAAGAGAAATGTCCCTGTGTTGACTGGCTCAATGCTATTCCTAAAACTTACCTAGTGTATAGCTAATGATGTTCCAGATCTCTGATGCTACGACGACATTCATCTCCCTGAAAGTCAGTCTGTTTCAAACTCAGTTTGTGTGAATACTCAGATTGTGTCAAAGACTTCATGTTTGGTTATTACCTTTGTTAATGATTCAAGCACATCCACAACATATATTAGAGTCTTTTAATCTGTGTTTCTATGTTCATTTCCTCAACACCCCAAAAGATTATTGGTTGTCCAGTATAGAAGTGACTCCGTCCTGGGTAAAAAGAACCTTGGCTTTCATGGTGGACAGTGGCTAGTTAGCAAATACATGAGTAACTTCCTATCCCATGACTCTGGTGTAACATGCTATGTGCCACAATTCTCTGCATTTGACATCACCAAAGACTCAGCATATCTTGGACTGATAAGATCCCATAAAGTGCAAAATAAAAGTGTGATTGGATACACCAGTGTCATTGATAAATCTGGGAGCTATGAATGTTTCTGTAATTAATAGCATACATAGCACACAGTAGCACTTCTGGAAGGAAGTATTTCTCAAGCTGGCTGTAGTGAAAGATCATTTGAAAAATTAACTGACTTGTGTTCTAATGTCTAGTATTAAGATACATAGCTAAGGCTATTAGTGAGATCCACATCTTGTTTGCCATTAGAAAACTGGATGGTCAAGAAGCGGCTGGGGAGGCTGGAACTAGGCTCGCCCTGGGCCCAGCTGACTATGGGGCCCCCGGGAGGGCAGATGGGTTTTGGAAGTGGGCCCATCACCTCTGGGGGTCCCGGAAGCAGCCGGATGGGACTCGTCCACCACACTAGCCACCATTTTCACTGTCCGGACGCTGGGAAACTGCCTCACTACCAGATTAACAGAGCAAAACCAGTTCGAGCCCAGGTCGCACGGCTGCTTGCGCCAGCGCAGTCCATTAAAATAGTGGAAACAGTAATGTCTTTTAATGCACTGCATTCCACGATGTGCAGGAAAGTTTGGCGGGAGGGGAGAGATAAAGAGGAGAGAGGTGACATACAGAACCTTCCAAGTAGTTGAGGTGTGGGAGGGGGGAGGGAGGTGGGGACATTGGTGATGGGAGATGGGTTTGGGTGGAGGGATGGGTGTTGGAACACTGTGGAACCAGAACTCTACATGAGCATCTTTCAATTGTGTGTCTAGAATGGTGTAATAAAATTTGGGGGAATAATAAAATAAAATTAAAAAAAAAGGTAAAAAGGAATGAAAAAAAGTAAAAAAAAGTAAAACATTTTCATCATTTTTTGTATTGAGCCCATGTTGGAAATGAGAATACTTGGGATATATTGGGTTAAATAAAACAGATGATTGGGAAACCATTTTACCTGCATTTTTCTCTTTAAAAAAAAAAAAAAAAAAAAAAGAAAACTGGATGGTCAAGACTGGGGCCATTAGTGAAGATTAATTGCTATGGTCAGTAAAATGCATAACTCTAATCTTCCGCTTAGAAAAACCCTGTTCTAATAGATTTAGAAGTGATATAAATTTATTAGCGTGCTTGTACCCCAGGTAATTTTTAATTCACAATTATATCTCCTATCATGCTTTTCATGTGATTATGTATCTGTCTAACAGCTAAATTGTGTGGCCCAAACATCAGAAACATGCATAAATTCCATAATAGCATGGTTGATAATAAAAATATCCCAATAAACTCACATGACCACCAGTCAATACATATTTTCTAAAATGTAGATGAGAGACTATACAAAAATCCTTTCTTTTATGTGGAACTCTTTAGTGAGTTCTAAGACAGGGAGTGATGCTTATTTGATTGGCAGGTTCATTACAAAGAAGAAAAATATGCAGAGAAAAAAATTTTTTTGAAAATTTGTTGTTTTTTGATTATTGGAAGTAGAGTTAAAACTCTTTCATACCTTGTTACAAAAGATTCTTCCATGTTGAGTGAAATTAGCAGGAAGGAAAAAAGACAGATATAGAATGACTGCATATTTGCATGACATAAATATATATATGTGTATATATATATACATATATATATTATAATACCAATATCCAAGGTCAGACAAAACAGAGATTAGGTCTTTTCAAAAATGGAAACTACTGCAATCGTTTGGGAGTTGGTGATTGGTTTGGACAGAGAAGGGAACAGTGTTCTAACAATTGTTGTAAGTTATACTCCTAGCCTAGAACTGAGTATTGAATACAGGCAAAAAGATACACATGATAACCTCTAAATGTATGTATCACAACCCACAGTGTGTAAGAGAGGGAAGAGAGAGAAAGAGAAAAGAGATAAAGAACTCTCCATAGAGGTAGGCCATGGGAGAGGGGAGGGAATTGGGGGACGTTGGTGGTGGGAAATGGCACTGGTGGAGGGATTGGTGCTGAAACAATGTATGAGCAAAACCTGGACATAAACATCTATGTAATTGTATATCTTACGGTGGTGTAATAAAATTAAAAAAAAAGATACTCCTTGCCTTTTTGGTCAAGAACCTGAATTGTTCTTAAGGATTTATTCCTGGAAGGATTTCTCAGCTTTCTACCTAGGAACCAACAATTCTTTTAAACTACAGGTTAGTCCTGACTCTGGGTAAGAATAGCTCATGCCTTACAATGTGTTTTCCTTTTTTCTGATTTTGGTTATTTGCTCTGGACAAGCTATCTCCAATGTCTGCAGAAATCAAGAGTCAACGAACTCCTGTGTTCTGTTTCCTTCTGAATGTCCCATTATCAATGTGGGACTGAGGCTAAACAGGAGTTAGATAAACATTTGTTGAAATGGTCCAAAGTAAAATGAGTGTAGAGAAATCATTTAAGGGATAGAGGGACTACTTTGATTTCTTTGATTTTGTGAATTTTCTGCTTGTCATTTATATATCTTATAGTGGATATATATATATATATATATATATATATATATATATATACATTTTTTTTGCTTTTTGGGTCACACCTAGCAATGCTCAGGGGTTACTCCTGGCTCTGCACTCAGGAATTACTCCTGGCGGTGCTCGGGGGACCATATGGGATGCCGGGATCGAACCCAGGCCAGCATAGGCCGGCTGCGTGCAAGGCAACGCCCTACCCGCTGGGCTATCGCTCCAGCCCCCAATATATATATACATTTATCCTGCCCCTCGAGGTGTTGCATGTGTGACTGTGGTGCCCTACTGCATTGGCAGGTGGCAGACAGCAGACAGGCTTATCTACACCAGGGTTCTGCCCCATGGGCCCTGGATGGTTGGTGGTTTGACATAGAAAAAAGACTGGGTTTTGTATCTTAGTCACTGTTTCTTTTGAGGTGCAGAAGCTTTTAGTCTCATGTAGTCCCATATGTTTATCTTTTCTCCTAGTTGCTTTGTTAGTGATGTTTCACCTTTGAAGATGCCTTTAGCTTCAATGTCGTGGAGGATTTTTTCCTATATTTTCTTCAATGGACTTTATGGATTCAAGTCTGATATTCAGATCTCTAATCCATTTTGATCTGATTTTTGTGCATGGTGTTAGACACAGGTCCAAATTCATTTTTTTACATGTTGCTGTCCAGTTTTCCCAACACCACTTGTTGAAGAGGCTTTCCTTACTCCATTTTAGACTCAGTTGCACCTTTATCAAAGATTAAATGATCATGTGTTTGAGGTTGGGTGTCAGGATACTCAATTCTATTCCATAGGTCCACAGGTCTGTTTTTATTCCAATACCATGCTGTTTTAATTACTACTGCCTTGTAGTACAGTTTGAAGTTGGGAAAGGTGATGCCTCCCATAATCTTTTTCCCGAGGATTGCTTTAGCTATCTTTGGGGGTTTATTGTTCCATATAAATTTCAGGAGTATTTGGTCAATTTCTTTGAAGAATGTCATGGGTATCTTTATAGGGACTGCATTGAATCTGTACAGAGCTCTAGGGAGTATTACCATTTTGACAATGTTGATTCTCCCCATCCATGAGCAGGGAATATGTTTCCATTTCCTTGTGTCCTCTTTATCTTTTGGAGCAGTGTCTTGTAGTATTCTTTGTACAAAAGCAGTCCACAGAATGGGAAAAGAATATTCACCCAATACCCATCTGATAAAGGGTTAATATTCAGGATATATCAGGCACTGGTAGAACTTTACAAGAAGCAAACAAACAACCCCATCAAAAAATGGGGAGAAGAAATGAACAGAAACTTCAGCAAGGAAGAAATTCGAATGTCAAAAAAAACATATGAAAAATGCTCATCATCACTAATCATCAGAGATATGCAAATCAAAACCACAATGAGATACCACTTTACACCACAGAGACTGGCACATTTTCAAAAGAGCAAGAACAACAAGTGCTGGCGTGGATTTGGGGAAAAGGGGACACTCATCCATTGTTGGTGGGAATGCCGGCTGGTACAGCCTTTCTGGAAAACAATACGGACATTCCTCCAAAGACTAGAAATTGAACTCCCATTTGACCCAGCCATAGCACTCCTGGGAATCTACTCTGGGAAATCAAAAATACGCAGCGGAAACACCATCCCTACTTTTATGTTCATAGCAGCATTATTCACAATAGCCAGAATCTGGAAGCAACCAGAGTGCCCGAAAATCGATGACTGGATAAAGAGGCTTTGGTACATCTACACAATGGAATACTATGCAACTGTTAGGAGAAATGAAGTTATAAAATTTGCCTATAAATGGATGGACATGGAGAAGATTATGTTGAGCGAAATTAGCCAGAAGGAGAGAGACAGACACAGAATGACTGCATTTATCTGCATAACATAAATATATATGTACATATTATGATACCAATATCCAAGGTCAAGTGAAACATATATCAGGAGGTCTTGTTTAAGGTGGAAATTATCACAAACGTGTGGGAGTCAGGAGGCTAGGTAAGACAGAAAGTGGAACGGTGTGCTAACAATTGTCGAGGGTACTAATGCCAACCTAGAACTGAGCATTAAATAGAGGCAAAAAGATACACATGACAACCCTTTAATGTATGTTCTGCAATTCGGTAGTCTGGGGGGAAGGAAAAGAGAAAGAGAGAGAAAATGGAAAGAAATAAAGAACCTGCCATGGAGCAGGGCTGGGGGAGGGGGAGGGAACCAGGGACCGTGGTGGTGGGAGATGGGCACCGGTGGCGGATGGGTGCTGGAACACTGTATGACCAAAACCCAAATATGAACTTTTTAATTGTATATCTTTGTAATTGTAAAAATAAAAAATTAAAAAAAAAGAAAAAGACTGGGTTCCTGAGATGAACCCAGAGACATGGCAGAGCCTGGCAAGCTACTGGTACTATATACAATAGTAACATTAATGGACCCCATTCCCAATGAATAGAGACATTACTGGTGCCCACTCGAACAAATCAATGAACAACGGTAAAACAAGTGACAAGTGATATACATTTATCTAAATTAATATACCTACGATGTATGCAGTTAATAGTTTTCCACACTCTGTGTTTTATTGAAAATTTTTTTTTTTTTTTTGCTTTTTGGGTCACACCTGGCGATGCTCAGGGGTTACTTCTGGAGCTGCACTCAGGATTTAATCCTGGCGGTGCTCAGGGGACCATATGGGATGCCGGGTATCGAACCTGGGCCAGCATGGCGGGCCGCATGCAAGGCAAGCGTCCTACCCGCTGGGCTATCGCTAAGGCCCAGCAGACCCAACTCCACCCAGCAGACCAGACTATCACAGCTCGGATCATCAACAGCCACCCTGCAGCAGTTTTTTTTTTTAATCCGGCGCAGGTATGCTGAACCAGAGACTCTCAGACATGGGGCAGAGCTGCTACTTGCTCTCCCTGTGCCCAGCTGCTCGTGAGGAGCCCGGAAGGCATGGCAGGTTCTAGCCCTGGCCTGCCACCCCAGCTGAGCCTTACAACAAGACAGACCACCCTCCCCTACTCCATGGGGCCCACCATTTTCTACATCCAGACTTCCCTCTTGTTACAACTCCACCCAGCAGACCAGACTATCACAGCCTGGATCATCGACAGCCACCCTGCAGCAGTTTTTTTTTCAATCCGGCCCAGGTATGCTGGAACCAGAGACTCTCAGACATGGGGCAGAGCTGCTACTTGCTCTCCCTGTGCCCAGCTGCTCGTGGAGGTGCCCGGGAGGCATGGTGGGTTCTAGTCCTGGCCTGCCACCCCAGCTAAGCCTCACAACAAGCCAGACCACCCTCCCCTACTCCATGGGGCCCACCATTTTCCACATCCGGACTTCCCTCTCGTCAAAACTCCACCCAGCAGACCAGACTATCACAGCCCGAGCTTCGCGGCCGCTAGCGGCCGCACGATTCATCAATAAATGGTTTATTTAGAGGTGACTACAACAGTATGCCACCCGCACGGCAAGCCTGGCAAGCTGCTCGTGTAGTATTTGATATGCCAAATACCAGTAACATTTGTATTAGGTAATTCCCGTGACCTAATATAATTGTTTGAGGCTCTTTATGTTCCTGGAGTGGGATGGATGCCTTTGGGTTCTACTAGCATGAGACGGGACATATGGAGATATTACTGGTGCCCGCTCTAGCAAATAGATGATTAACGGGAAGGTAGTGATAGTAGTGATAGTGAATATACCTACATTATTCCCTTCATGCAATATTATATAATTTTGGAATATATGATGTATTATATGTCATTTATTTGTGTGCATGCACGTGTTTGTTGTATTCTATACATCATGACCAGGAAAAAACCTGAGGCCTCAGAAACACAATACATATGCTATGCCACTGAGCCACATCCCCGCCCAGGATATATTTAAGTACTTCACCATTTCTAGGTATAGGCAGATAGCAGACAAGCAAGACTCCTAGCATTGCCAAACTGAACTCAACATTGCTAACAGTACAAGCACCAAATCAGCAAATTAGATTTGGGGGAAAATAACTGGGTGGGACCCCATTAAAGAAAAACTGTTTTGACTATTTCTGGGTCAGAGATCTTGGGGAAATGGCTGAAAGATATCTATCAAGTGGTAGAGCACATTCTTAGTGCAGGCCTCTCAATTCTTCCAAATTCTTGAGATTACTGGTGTGTCGGGGCGCTGCGCCAGGGTCCCCGACAGTGCCGGGAAGCGAAGTTTCCTTCTACCTCCGGCCGGGCGAGGAATGGATGAAAACTCAGGAATCCGATGCAGTTTTAAAAGGCTTTACTTATCACAGGTTCAGGCATACAAATCAGCAAAAGGAAAAACCTGGTGCTTAGGATTCCAGGCTAGAACCCCCAGCCACGTGTAGGCCAAGATGGCGACCACCACGTGTAAAGGTTTTATAAAAGGCTTCCAAGGGGAATGAGCGCTCACAAGGAGAGATCCCACAAAGAAGAAGGCCGGGAGAGCAGGAACCGGCTAGTTTATATCCCTGTAACTCAGACCTTCCTCCCACTGTTATGGAAAGCAGGGAGGGTCCAATGCCCTTAGGTAATCCCTCCCTGCACCTCACCTAGGGCCTTTACTATGCTAATGTTTTGAGCCGAAATCTGCCTGGAAATGCCTTTGTAGTGTAGAGAAGGGGGTTTCTGAGATGGCATGTCTCTGTACCAAGGACTAATACTAATGCCAGTTAAATATTTCTCCAAGCCTTCACAAGTCTCTTCTACTTCATTGTAGTTTTATATTTTAGTTGCCTTTGAGTATATCAGGGGAGCCATGCTTGTTTGCTTGGAAGCAAACAGCATTTCTCTCTGGTCTAATTACTTAGGGGTCCAGCGTGGCCAGGCTAATATGCTGGTAAGATCTAGCTAGCCCCACGATGATTGTGGTAGCATGGGAGGAATATTTATACCATCTAGTAGAGCATACATGGTCGGATAAACTGCCACATTTAGACTACCCCCCTTATCTACGGAGTGATTTGTGGGAGGCACTCCAGAGCAGATGCAGCGGCCCTTAGGAGTCCTGCAACACTGGTGAGTACAGATAAGCCTGAGAAATCCTAGGGCCTCCCATGCCTGAGGTACAGAAGACTATAAGCAACTCGATTCTTTGAAATATTCACCTTTAACTCAAATAACTGTTTGTGAGTATATCAATTGTCCTTCATAGTTGGAATATGCCATCTGGCAATTTTTTCTGATAGGCTTTTTCTCAAATTTTTTCCAAATCTGATAGGCTTTTTCTCAAATTTTTGGTTGCTAAATTTATAATCATATTAAGTTTTTAGACTATTGAATTAATGGAATGAATATGACGTCCTCAAGCCCAATCCTATATTCAATATTGTGTTGTGATAATTGTTGCAGTACACCTGCCCAGAGCCTCTGCATTGGGTCTGGAGTTGCCTCCTGAAGGTCACTTTTTAGATAGGAGGAGGGCAGTTTAAATGTGGCAGTTTATCTGACCATGTATTCTGTACTGACTGGTATAAATATTCTCTCATGCTGCCACAATCATCGTGGGACTAGAGTAGATCTTACCGGCATATTTGCTGGGCCACATTGGATCTCTAGGTAAGTAGACCAGAGAGAAATGCTGTTTGCCTCCAAGCAAGCAAGCATGGCTCTCTGATGACTCAAAGCTAAAGTACAGAACAACCATAAAGCAAAAGACAAGACTCTTGTGAAGGCATGGAGAAATATTTAACTGGCTATAGTGTATTTTTTGGTACAGATATTTGCCTTTGCATCCTGATATACAGCTCATCTCAGAAGCCCTTTCTCTCTACCCTTCAAAGGCATTTCCTAGGCAGATCTTGGCTTAGCGACATTAACATCTCAAAGGGCCTAGGTAAAGTCCTGTGAGAAATTACCTGAGGGCATTTGTCACTGATGGCTTTCCTTTCATTCTGGAGGTCTGAGCTGCAGGGATATAAAACTAGGCTGCTTCCTCTCTTAGCTCTCTTTTGTGCTTTCTCTCTCAGGTGTTTTCTCTCTCTTTCCCCCTTTCTACTGGTTCCTTGTCTCTGTCTCTTCTCTACAAGGCCTTAACACGTGGTGGCCGCCATATTGGCCTACACGTGGCTGGGGCCTAGCTGGGAACACTAAGTACAGGTCTTTTTCCTATTGCTGATTTGTATGCCAGAACCTGTGTAAGTAAAGCATTTTGAAAATTTCGATTCTGGCATCTTTCTCCATCTGCCAGCCGCCAATCCCCTGGGAGAGAAAGGGGGATCCCTGACCCTGCTCCCAGAATTTGTGGGGGCACCTCAGCATTTCCCCACAATAATGAGCTGAACAAACTTCAGAGTGGAGTTAGGTAGCATCATAGAAAACACTGGGACTTGTGGCTTTTTTTTTTTTTTTTTTTTGCTTTTTGGGTCACACCTGGCTACGCTCAGGGGGTTACTCCTGACTGCACTCAGGAATTACTCCTGGCGTTGCTCAGGGGACCATATGGGATGCCAGGGATCGAACCCAGGCCAGCACAGGCCAGCCGCATGCAAGGCAAATGCCCTACCCGCTGGGCTATCACTCCGGCCCCTATTTTCTTTATTTATAACTCTGTTCCTTCCTGAACTTCTTGTATTGCATGGATAAAGATTTTCCACCTTCACAGAGGTCCTTAATGGTGCATGAGTATCAGTTACTTATAATGATGATATACCATATCATATATTATGATAGTATATGTAATTAAAATAAATAATATCATATGTTATAATACATAATGATGAGCTACTTTGTTCAGTGATTCTGTTGTTAACAACAATTCAACAGCTATTTTTGTTTACTATTTTTATTAGGTAATAATGTATAGGATGTGTTTTAATAATATGAAAACTTGAATGAATAGGGTAGATATTTTTTGTTCAAATTTTAATTGAATGGAAGTGTTTTTTGTCACTTATGAGATTGAATTGATCAAGAGTACTACATTTAATCTTTATTATGTTCTGCCCAATGGTATTCAGAGTCAATTTCTTTTTTTTAATTTAGTTTAATTTTAAATTTTTTTAAAGTAATATTTTATTATACCACCATGAGATATACAATTACAATGTTGTTCATGTTTGGAGGTTTTGGTCACATAGTGTTCCAGCACATCACCCTCCACCAGTGCCCATTTCCACCACGGATGTCCCCCGTTCCCCTCCCCCTCCCATAGCCTGCCTCCATGGCAGATTCTTTATTTCTTTTCTCTCTCTCTCTCTCTTTCTTCTCTTACATATTGTGGGTTGCAATACATACACTTAGCAGATTCAATTTCTTATATAGATTACTATAAAATGTTCATGCAGGTGACTAATTTTGGTCATTTAAATTTATGTTATTAAAAAAATCAAACTTAAGAAGGAAAATTTTGTGACAGCTCAGAAAGTGATTTTAGGGCTTGAAGCTAAACTGCATGCAATGCATTATGTTCTGGAATCACAAGCAATGCACCAGCCTCAGTACACAAGCAACAGTTAACAAGGTCACAAAGCATTCAAACCTTTGAACCTATAGAAAATAATCACAAAAATGACACAAGACTTTCGATTAAATAGGAATCTTTTTATTCCCACTCAAAGTCACACTCAAAATAAAACAAAAATCATACACAAAATGAGAGTATGAAATTGAAGTTCTTATACATTCATACTCAATATGCACTGTTTTTTGAATTCTTTAATTTAATAAAATAAGGCATTTAAATTAAAATCAGTCTAAATTTGTTTTCATGAGCAAGTTATTTCAATTATATAAGCATCAAGTATATGTATGTATATCTGTATACATGTGTATATATATGTGTGTAGATATATTTAAGAAATAAAAGGTTATTGTAAAATAGAAAAAATAAGTTGTGCGGCGCGTTGCTCCAAAAACTAGAGGGGGGTGGGGAGGCTTTATTTACTGCTGGTGTTGGTGGTGGGGCGGGAGAGACCACAGTAAGGGAAACAACCTTTTTGTATAGGTCAAAATATGTATGATAATGTTGCAATAACTAATGACTTTATGGCCATAGAGGCTTACAAATGCATAGTTCTGTTTTATTTTGAGTGTGTATTCTAGAACATTTGTTAATGGAGTTGCTAATTGTCTATTCTTACACCCTATCTAGGATTCTGGCAGAATCAGCTACTGCCGAAAGAGAGAATGCAAAAAAGCATGAACAAATGTTGAACCATCCTTGCATTCCCTGGATGAATCCTAATTGGTCATGATGTATGATCTTTTGATGAGTCATTGGATTCTGTTTGCTAGTATATTGTTGAATATCTTAGCGTCTGTGTTCATCAAGGAATTGGTCTGTAATTTTCCTTCTTTGTGTTGTCTCTCCCTGCAATTTTCCTTCTTTGTGTTGTCTCTCCTTGCTTTGGGTGTCAGGGTGATATGTGCTTCGTAGAAGTTTGGGAGTGTTTCTGTTTCTTCTATTTCCTGGAAGAGCTTGAACAGGACAGGCAGTAGGTCCCCTTAAAGGTTTGATAGAATTCGCTAGTGAACCCGCCGGGACCTGGGCTTTTGTGTTTGGGAAGACTTTTAATTAGTCTTTCAATTTCCTCTATGATGATAGGCTTATTTAGGTATTGGGGTCTTCTGTTTCAATCGTGGGGAGGTTATAGGACTTCAGGAATTTATCCATTTCTTCTAGGTTCTCATGTTTTGTGGCATACAGGTTCTCAAAGTAATCTCTGATGATCTTTTGGATTTCTGTGGTTTCTGTTGTGATGTCACCATTTTCATTTCTGATTCTGTTTATTTGGGTTCTCTCTTTCCCTGTCCTTACAAGTCTTGCCAGTGGCTTGTCGATCTTACTCAATTTTTCAAAGAACCAGCTCTTGGTTTCATTAATCTTTGGGATTGTTTTTTTTGGTTTCCAGCTTGTTGATTTCCTCCCTAAGTTTTATTTTTCCTTTCTTCTGCCTGGGTTGGACTTCTTTTTGTTGCTCTTTTTCTAGTATTTTCAGCTGTGAGGTCAGGTTATTTCTGTGGGCCCTTTTTTCTTTCCTTTATGAATGTTTGCAGAGCTATGAACTTTCCTCTTAACACAGCTTTTGCTGTGTCCCACAAGTACTGATAGTTGGTATCTTCATTGTCATTTGTTTCTAGGAATCTTTGGATTTCCTGTTTGCTTACTTCTATGACCCATTTGTTGTTCAGCAGTGAACTGTTTAGTTCCAGGTGTTTGGTTTGGCTCCCTGCTTCTGTGTATGCTTACCCATTTGTTGTTCAGCAGTGAACTGTTTAGTTCCAGGTGTTTGGTTTGGCTCCCCTGCTTCTGTGTATGCTTAACTACTATTTTCAGTGCATTGTGAACTGAAAAGATAGTTGACACAATTTCTATCTTATTTTGTTGAGGCATGCTTTGTGGCTCAGTA
>JAJIBD010033050.1:0-61034 GCA_021461705.1 Cryptotis parvus | reverse complement strand
AGGCCGTTTCGCAGCGTCGGACAGCAAACATGGTGGCTAGTGTGGTGGGCGAGTCACATCTGGCTGCTTCCGGGACCCCTCGGAGGCGGGGGCCCTCCCAAAACCCATCTGCCCTCCTCGGGGTTCCATGGTCAGCTAGGCCGGCGCGGGCCCAGCGCCAGCCTCCCCAGCCTTCCGTGAGGCCCTGTGCTGGCCCGTGGGCAGCTCGCCGGCAGGGCCACCAGGTCCGACAAGATGGAGGGAAGGGGCGACCACGCCTCCACTGGCGACTTCCGGTGATTCCCGCCTCTTGGGAGCCGCCTACCTGGGCTCGAACTGGCTTTGCTCTGTTGATCTGGTCTGAGGCCGTTTGCGGCGTCCGGACAGCAAACATGGTGGCTAGTGTGGTGGGCGAGTCACATCTGGCTGCTTCCGGGACCCCTCAGAGGCGACGGGCCCCTCCCAAAACCCATCTGCCCTCCTCGGGGTTCCATGGTCAGCTAGGCCGGCGCGGGCCGGCGCCGCCTCCCCAGCCTTCCGTGAGGCCCTGTGCTGGCCCGTGGGCGGCTCGCCGGCAGGGCCACCAGGTCCGACAAGATGGAGGGGAAGGGGCGACCACGCCTCCACTGGCGACTTCCGGTGATTCCCGCCTCTTGGAGCCGCCTACCTGGGCTCGAACTGGCTTTGCTCTGTTGATCTGGTCTGAGGCCGTTTCGCAGCGTCGGACAGCAAACATGGTGGCTAGTGTGGTGGGCGAGTCACATCTGGCTGCTTCCGGGACCCCTCAGAGGCGGCGGGCCCCTCCCAAAACCCATCTGCCCTCCTCGGGGGTTCCATGGTCAGCTAGGCCGGGCGCGGGCGTGGCGCCAGCCTCCCCACCGCCTTCCGTGAGGCCCTGTGCTGGCCCGTGGGCGGCTCGCCCGGCAGGGCCACCAGGTCCGACAAGATGGAGGGGAAGGGGCGACCACGCCTCCACTGGCGACTTCCGGTGATTCCCGCCTCTTGGAGCCGCCTACCTGGGCTCGAACTGGCTTTGCTCTGTTGATCTGGTCTGAGGCCGTTTCGCAGCGTCCGGACAGCAAACATGGTGGCTAGTGTGGTGGGCGAGTCACATCTGGCTGCTTCCGGGACCCCTCAGAGGCGGCGGGCCCCTCCCAAAACCCATCTGCCCTCCTCGGGGTTCCATGGTCAGCTAGGCCCGGCGCGGGCCGGCGCCAGCCTCCCCAGCCTTCCGTGAGGGCCCTGTGCTGGCCCGTGGGCGGCTCGCCGGCAGGGCCACCAGGTCCGACAAGATGGAGGGGGGAAGGGGCGACCACGCCTCCACTGGCGACTTCCCGGTGATTCCCGCCTCTTGGGGCCGCCTACCTGGGCTCGAACTGGCTTTGCTCTGTTGATCTGGTCTGAGGCCGTTTCGCAGCGTCCGGACAGCAAACATGGTGGCTAGTGTGGTGGGCGAGTCACATCTGGCTGCTTCCGGGACCCCTCAGAGGCGGCGGGCCCCCTCCCAAAACCCATCTGCCCTCCTCGGGGTTCCATGGTCAGCTAGGCCCGGCGCGGGCCGGGCGGCGCCAGCCTCCCCCAGCCTTCCGTGAGGCCCCTGTGCTGGCCCGTGGGCAGCTTCGCCGGCAGGGCCACCAGGTCCGACAAGATGGAGGGGGGAAGGGGCGACCACGCCTCCACTGGCGACTTCCGGTGATTCCCGCCTCTTGGGGCCGCCTACCTGGGCTCGAACTGGCTTTGCTCTGTTGATCTGGTCTGAGGCCGTTTCGCGGCGTCGGACAGCAAACATGGTGGCTAGTGTGGTGGGCGAGTCACATCTGGCTGCTTCCGGGACCCCTCAGAGGCGGCGGGCCCACTCCCAAAACCCATCTGCCCTCCTCGGGGTTCCATGGTCAGCTAGGCCCGCGCGCGGCGGCGCCAGCCTCCCCCAGCCTTCCGTGAGGCCCTGTGCTGGCCGTGGGCAGCTTCGCCGGCAGGGCCACCAGGTCCGACAAGATGGAGGGGAAGGGGCGACCACGCCTCCACTGGCGACTTCCCGGTGATTCCCGCCTCTTGGAGCCGCCTACCTGGGCTCGAACTGGCTTTGCTCTGTTGATCTGGTCTGAGGCCGTTTCGCGGCGTCGGACAGCAAACATGGTGGCTAGTGTGGTGGGGCGAGTCACATCTGGCTGCTTCCGGGACCCCTCAGGGGCGGCGGGCCCACTCCCAAAACCCATCTGCCCTCCTCGGGGGTTCCATGGTCAGCTAGGCCGGCGCGGGCCGGGCGCCAGCCTCCCCAGCCTTCCGTGAGGGCCCTGTGCTGGCCCGTGGGCAGCTCGCCCGGCAGGGCCACCAGGTCGACAAGATGGAGGGGGGAAGGGGCGACCACGCCTCCACTGGCGACTTCCGGTGATTCCCGCCTCTTGGAGCCGCCTACCTGGGCTCGAACTGGCTTTGCTCTGTTGATCTGGTCTGAGGCCGTTTCGCGGCGTCCGGACAGCAAACATGGTGGCTAGTGTGGTGGGCGAGTCACATCTGGCTGCTTCCGGGACCCCTCAGGAGGCGGCGGGCCCCCCCCCCAAAACCCATCTGCCCTCCTCGGGGTTCCATGGTCAGCTAGGCCCGGCGCAGGCGCGGCGCCAGCCTCCCCCAGCCTTCCGTGAGGCCCTGTGCTGGCCCGTGGGCGCTCGCCCGGCAGGGCCACCAGGTCCGACAAGATGGAGGGGGGAAGGGGCGACCACGCCTCCACTGGCGACTTCCGGTGATTCCCGCCTCTTGGAGCCGCCTACCTGGGCTCGGAACTGGCTTTGCTCTGTTGATCTGGTCTGAGGCCGTTTCGCGGCGTCCGGACAGCAAACATGTGGTGGCTAGTGTGGTGGGCGAGTCACATCTGGCTGCTTCCGGGACCCCTCAGAGGCGGCGGGCCCCTCCCAAAACCCATCTGCCCTCCTCGGGGTTCCATGGTCAGCTAGGCCCGGCGCGGGCCGGGCGCCAGCCTCCCCAGCCTTCCGTGAGGCCCTGTGCTGGCCCGTGGGCAGCTTCGCCGGCAGGGCCACCAGGTCCGACAAGATGGAGGGGGAAGGGGCGACCACGCCTCCACTGGCGACTTCCGGTGATTCCCGCCTCTTGGAGCCGCCTACCTGGGCTCGAACTGGCTTTGCTCTGTTGATCTGGTCTGAGGCCGTTTCGCAGCGTCCGGACAGCAAACATGGTGGCTAGTGTGGTGGGCGAGTCACATCTGGCTGCTTCCGGGACCCCTCAGAGGCGGCGGGCCCCTCCCAAAACCCATCTGCCCTCCTCGGGGTTCCATGGTCAGCTAGGCCCGGCGCGGGCCGGCGCCAGCCTCCCCAGCCTTCCGTGAGGCCCTGTGCTGGCCCGTGGGCAGCTCGCCCGGCAGGGCCACCAGGTCCGACAAGATGGAGGGGGGAAGGGGCGACCACGCCTCCACTGGCGACTTCCCGGTGATTCCCGCCTCTTGGAGCCGCCTACCTGGGCTCGAACTGGCTTTGCTCTGTTGATCTGGTCTGAGGCCGTTTCGCGGCGTCCGGACAGCAAACATGGTGGCTAGTGTGGTGGGCGAGTCACATCTGGCTGCTTCCGGGACCCCTCAGAGGCGGCGGGCCCACTCCCCAAAACCCATCTGCCCTCCTCGGGGTTCCATGGTCAGCTAGGCCCGGCGCAGGCCGGCGCCAGCCTCCCCCAGCCTTCCGTGAGGCCCCTGTGCTGGCCCGTGGGCGGCTCGCCCGGCAGGGCCACCAGGTCCGACAAGATGGAGGGGGGGAAGGGGCGACCACGCCTCCACTGGCGACTTCCGGTGATTCCCGCCTCTTGGGGCCGCCTACCTGGGCTCGAACTGGCTTTGCTCTGTTGATCTGGTCTGAGGCCGTTTCGCAGCGTCCGGACAGCAAACATGGTGGCTAGTGTGGTGGGCGAGGTCACATCTGGCTGCTTCCGGGACCCCTCAGAGGCGGCGGGCCCCTCCCAAAACCCATCTGCCCTCCTCGGGGTTCCATGGTCAGCTAGGCCCGGCGCGAGGCCAGCGCCAGCCTCCCCAGCCTTCCGTGAGGCCCTGTGCTGGCCCGTGGGCGGCTCGCCCGGCAGGGCCACCAGGTCCGACAAGATGGAGGGGGAAGGGGCGACCACGCCTCCACTGGCGACTTCCGGTGATTCCCGCCTCTTGGAGCCGCCTACCTGGGCTCGAACTGGCTTTGCTCTGTTGATCTGGTCTGAGGCCGTTTCGCGGCGTCCGGACAGCAAACATGGTGGCTAGTGTGGTGGGCGAGTCACATCTGGCTGCTTCCGGGACCCCTCAGAGGCGGCGGGCCCCCTCCCAAAACCCATCTGCCCTCCTCGGGGGTTCCATGGTCAGCTAGGCCCGGCGCGGGCCGGCGCCAGCCTCCCCAGCCTTCCGTGAGGCCCTGTGCTGGCCCGTGGGCAGCTTCGCCCGGCAGGGCCACCAGGTCCGACAAGATGGAGGGGGAAGGGGCGACCACGCCTCCACTGGCGACTTCCCGGTGATTCCGCCTCTTGGAGCCGCCTACCTGGGCTCGAACTGGCTTTGCTCTGTTGATCTGGTCTGAGGCCGTTTCGCAGCGTCGGACAGCAAACATGGTGGCTAGTGTGGTGGGCGAGTCACATCTGGCTGCTTCCGGGACCCCTCAGGCGGCGGGCCCCTCCCAAAACCCATCTGCCCTCCTCGGGGTTCCCATGGTCAGCTAGGCCGGCGCAGGCCGGGCGCCCAGCCTCCCCAGCCTTCCGTGAGGCCCTGTGCTGGCCCGTGGGCAGCTGCGCGCCGCAGGGCCACCAGGTCCGACAAGATGGAGGGGGAAGGGGCGACCACGCCTCCACTGGCGACTTCCGGTGATTCCGCCTCTTGGGGCCGCCTACCTGGGCTCGAACTGGCTTTGCTCTGTTGATCTGGTCTGAGGCCGTTTCGCGGCGTCCGGACAGCAAACATGGTGGCTAGTGTGGTGGGCGAGTCACATCTGGCTGCTTCCGGGACCCCTCAGAGGCGGCGGGCCCACTCCCAAAACCCATCTGCCCTCCTCGGGGGTTCCATGGTCAGCTAGGCCCGGCGCAGGCCTGGCGCCAGCCTCCCCAGCCTTCCGTGAGGCCCTGTGCTGGCCGTGGGCAGCTCGCCCGGCAGGGCCACCAGGTCCGACAAGATGGAGGGGGGAAGGGGCGACCACGCCTCCACTGGCGACTTCCGGTGATTCCCGCCTCTTGGAGCCGCCTACCTGGGCTCGAACTGGCTTTTGCTCTGTTGATCTGGTCTGAGGCCGTTTCGCGGCGTCGGACAGCAAACATGGTGGCTAGTGTGGTGGGCGAGTCACATCTGGCTGCTTCCGGGACCCCTCAGAGGCGGCGGGCCCCTCCCCAAAACCCATCTGCCCTCCTCGGGGTTCCATGGTCAGCTAGGCCCGGCGCAGGCCGGCGCCAGCCTCCCCAGCCTTCCGTGAGGCCCTGTGCTGGCCCGTGGGCAGCTTCGCCCGGCAGGGGCCACCAGGTCCGACAAGATGGAGGGGGGAAGGGGCGACCACGCCTCCACTGGCGACTTCCGGTGATTCCCGCCTCTTGGGGCCGCCTACCTGGGCTCGAACTGGCTTTGCTCTGTTGATCTGGTCTGAGGCCGTTTCGCGGCGTCCGGACAGCAAACATGGTGGCTAGTGTGGTGGGCGAGTCACATCTGGCTGCTTCCGGGACCCCTCAGAGGCGGCGGGCCCCCCTCCCAAAACCCATCTGCCCTCCTCGGGGGTTCCATGGTCAGCTAGGCCCGGCGCGGGCCGAGCGCCAGCCTCCCCCAGCCTTCCGTGAGGCCCTGTGCTGGCCCGTGGGCAGCTCGCCCGGCAGGGCCACCAGGTCCGACAAGATGGAGGGGGGAAGGGGCGACCACGCCTCCACTGGCGACTTCCCGGTGATTCCCGCCTCTTGGAGCCGCCTACCTGGGCTCGGAACTGGCTTTTGCTCTGTTGATCTGGTCTGAGGCCGTTTCGCAGCGTCCGGACAGCAAACATGGTGGCTAGTGTGGTGGGCGAGTCACATCTGGCTGCTTCCGGGACCCCTCAGAGGCGACGGGCCCCTCCCAAAACCCATCTGCCCTCCTCGGGGGTTCCATGGTCAGCTAGGCCCGGCGCGGGCCGGCGCCAGCCTCCCCCAGCCTTCCGTGAGGCCCTGTGCTGGCCCGTGGGCAGCTTCGCCCGGCCAGGGCCACCAGGTCCGACAAGATGGAGGGGGGAAGGGGCGACCACGCCTCCACTGGCGACTTCCCGGTGATTCCCGCCTCTTGGAGCCGCCTACCTGGGCTCGAACTGGCTTTGCTCTGTTGATCTGGTCTGAGGCCGTTTCGCAGCGTCCGGACAGCAAACATGGTGGCTAGTGTGGTGGGCGAGTCACATCTGGCTGCTTCCGGGACCCCCTCAGAGGCGGCGGGCCCACTCCCAAAACCCATCTGCCCTCCTCGGGGTTCCATGGTCAGCTAGGCCCGGCGCGGGCCGGCGCCAGCCTCCCCAGCCTTCCGTGAGGCCCTGTGCTGGCCCGTGGGCAGCTTCGCCCGGCAGGGCCACCAGGTCCGACAAGATGGAGGGGGGAAGGGGCGACCACGCCTCCACTGGCGACTTCCCGGTGATTCCCGCCTCTTGGAGCCGCCTACCTGGGCTCGAACTGGCTTTGCTCTGTTGATCTGGTCTGAGGCCGTTTCGCAGCGTCCGGACAGCAAACATGGTGGCTAGTGTGGTGGGCGAGTCACATCCTGGCTGCTTCCGGGGACCCCCTCAGAGGCGACGGGCCCCACTCCCAAAACCCATCTGCCCTCCTCGGGGTTCCATGGTCAGCTAGGCCCGGCGCAGGCCGAGCGCCAGCCTCCCCCAGCCTTCCGTGAGGCCCTGTGCTGGCCCGTGGGCAGCTCGCCCGGCAGGGCCACCAGGTCCGACAAGATGGAGGGGAAGGGGCGACCACGCCTCCACTGGCGACTTCCCGGTGATTCCCGCCTCTTGGAGCCGCCTACCTGGGCTCGAACTGGCTTTGCTCTGTTGATCTGGTCTGAGGCCGTTTCGCGGCGTCCGGACAGCAAACATGGTGGCTAGTGTGGTGGGCGAGTCACATCTGGCTGCTTCCGGGACCCCTCAGAGGCGGCGGGCCCCTCCCAAAACCCATCTGCCCTCCTCGGGGTTCCATGGTCAGCTAGGCCCGGCGCAGGCCGGCGCCAGCCTCCCCAGCCTTCCGTGAGGCCCTGTGCTGGCCCGTGGGCAGCTCGCCCGGCAGGGCCACCAGGTCCGACAAGATGGAGGGGGAAGGGGGCGACCACGCCTCCACTGGCGACTTCCGGTGATTCCCGCCTCTTGGAGCCGCCTACCTGGGCTCGAACTGGCTTTGCTCTGTTGATCTGGTCTGAGGCCGTTTCGCAGCGTCCGGACAGCAAACATGGTGGCTAGTGTGGTGGGCGAGTCACATCTGGCTGCTTCGGGACCCCTCAGAGGCGACGGGCCCACTCCCCAAAACCCATCTGCCCTCCTCGGGGTTCCATGGTCAGCTAGGCCCGGCGCAGGCCGGCGCCAGCCTCCCCAGCCTTCCGTGAGGCCCTGTGCTGGCCCGTGGGCAGCTTCGCCCGGCAGGGCCACCAGGTCCGACAAGATGGAGGGGGGAAGGGGCGACCACGCCTCCACTGGCGACTTCCGGTGATTCCCGCCTCTTGGAGCCGCCTACCTGGGCTCGAACTGGCTTTGCTCTGTTGATCTGGTCTGAGGCCGTTTCGCAGCGTCCGGACAGCAAACATGGTGGCTAGTGTGGTGGGCGAGTCACATCTGGCTGCTTCCGGGACCCCTCAGAGGCGGCGGGCCCACTCCCCAAAACCCATCTGCCCTCCTCGGGGTTCCATGGTCAGCTAGGCCCGGCGCAGGCCGAGCGCCAGCCTCCCCAGCCTTCCGTGAGGCCCTGTGCTGGCCCGTGGGCAGCTCCGCCGGGCAGGGCCACCAGGTCCGACAAGATGGAGGGGGGGGGGGGGCGACCACGCCTCCACTGGCGACTTCCGGTGATTCCCGCCTCTTGGAGCCGCCTACCTGGGCTCGAACTGGCTTTGCTCTGTTGATCTGGTCTGAGGCCGTTTCGCAGCGTCCGGACAGCAAACATGGTGGCTAGTGTGGTGGGCGGAGTCACATCTGGCTGCTTCCGGGACCCCTCAGAGGCGGCGGGCCCCCTCCCCAAAACCCATCTGCCCTCCTCGGGGTTCCATGGTCAGCTAGGCCCGGCACAGGCCGGCGCCAGCCTCCCCAGCCTTCCGTGAGGCCCTGTGCTGGCCCGTGGGCAGCTTCGCCCGGCAGGGGCCACCAGGTCCGACAAGATGGAGGGGGAAGGGGCGACCACGCCTCCACTGGCGACTTCCCGGTGATTCCCGCCTCTTGGAGCCGCCTACCTGGGCTCGAACTGGCTTTGCTCTGTTGATCTGGTCTGAGGCCGTTTCGCAGCGTCCGGACAGCAAACATGGTGGCTAGTGTGGTGGGCGGAGTCACATCTGGCTGCTTCCGGGACCCCTCAGAGGCGACGGGCCCACTCCCAAAACCCATCTGCCCTCCTCGGGGGTTCCATGGTCAGCTAGGCCCCGGCGCAGGCCGGCGCCAGCCTCCCCAGCCTTCCGTGAGGCCCTGTGCTGGCCCGTGGGCAGCTCGCCCGGCAGGGCCACCAGGTCCGACAAGATGGAGGGGGAAGGGGCGACCACGCCTCCACTGGCGACTTCCCGGTGATTCCCGCCTCTTGGAGCCGCCTACCTGGGCTCGGAACTGGCTTTGCTCTGTTGATCTGGTCTGAGGGCCGTTTCGCAGCGTCCGGACAGCAAACATGGTGGCTAGTGTGGTGGGCGAGTCACATCTGGCTGCTTCCGGGACCCCTCAGAGGCGACGGGCCCCCTCCCCAAAACCCATCTGCCCTCCTCGGGGTTCCATGGTCAGCTAGGCCCGGCGCAGGCCGGCGCCAGCCTCCCCAGCCTTCCGTGAGGCCCTGTGCTGGCCCGTGGGCAGCTCGCCGGCAGGGCCACCAGGTCCGACAAGATGGAGGGGGAAGGGGCGACCACGCCTCCACTGGCGACTTCCCGGTGATTCCCGCCTCTTGGAGCCGCCTACCTGGGCTCGAACTGGCTTTGCTCTGTTGATCTGGTCTGAGGGCCGTTTCGCAGCGTCCGGACAGCAAACATGGTGGCTAGTGTGGTGGGCGAGTCACATCTGGCTGCTTCCGGGACCCCTCAGAGGCGACGGGGCCCCACTCCCAAAACCCATCTGCCCTCCTCGGGGTTCCATGGTCAGCTAGGCCCGGCACAGGCGGCGCCAGCCTCCCCAGCCTTCCGTGAGGGCCCTGTGCTGGCCCGTGGGCAGCTCGCCCGGCAGGGCCACCAGGTCCGACAAGATGGAGGGGGGAAGGGACGACCACGCCTCCACTGGCGACTTCCCGGTGATTCCCGCCTCTTGGAGCCGCCTACCTGGGCTCGAACTGGCTTTGCTCTGTTGATCTGGTCTGAGGCCGTTTCGCAGCGTCCGGACAGCAAACATGGTGGCTAGTGTGGTGGGCGAGTCACATCTGGCTGCTTCCGGGACCCCTCAGAGGCGACGGGCCCACTCCCAAAACCCATCTGCCCTCCTCGGGGTTCCATGGTCAGCTAGGCCCGGCGCAGGCCGAGCGCCAGCCTCCCCCAGCCTTCCGTGAGGCCCTGTGCTGGCCGTGGGCAGCTCGCCCGGCAGGGCCACCAGGTCCCCTAAAGTCAATTTTCAAGAGTTTTCTAAGACTCTTAATTTTTCTGAATAGTAATAATCTCTGGGAATGTGATCAATGTTACGTAGGTTTTCAAGTGAAACTAGTGCCAATTATTTTGACTTTGTGAGCTGTCAGTCTGGAAAATAAAACTTGCATCGAACATAAGAGTTAAGGTTCCCAATGTTGGGTAACCTTAGGAAGATGACTAAGAAATCGTGTAACAGGGCCTGAGCGATAGCCCAGCAGGTAGGGCATTTGCCTTGCATGAGGCCGGTCTGTACCTACCTGGGTTCGATTCCCAGCATCCCATATGATCCCCGGAGCACCTCCAGGAGTAATTCCTGAGTGCAGAGCCAGGAGTAGCCCCTGAGCATTGCTGGGTGTGACCGAAAAAGGCAAAAAAAAAAAAAAAAGAAATCGTGTAACTAAAATTGAAAATGGGAACATATAAAAATAAAACTGGGATTCCTTTAGTGTCAAGAAGTTGCATGTTTACTACATTTGATTACTTAGTAAAATTTAAAACCGTAAAATTTGCTTTCCACTAAAACACTTGGCATCGACATGAAATTCATTTTGCTTTGAGAGATAACTTAGTCTTGTTCATAGCTATTAACAAAAGTTATCAAACTACAGTTTCAAAGAAATAATATATTACTGCACTGACATATAAATAATTCTCCATTTTCCATCTTTATTTTCCTTTTAAAGCTCTTTATTCATTTACTGAAAGCAGACAGCTGAGCTGTGTAATTGTACCCCAATGCCCAAACTATATTTTTCCCCTACAGAGAATGGTATCTTCTTGATTGCAATTCTTTTCGGCATAAGCCCATATTTCTTTTAACTGCATGAGAAGGTCTATCTCATTTCTGAATTATAGTTTAACATACTCACTATAAGTAAAATGACCAAATTTTATCACTGAAATATTTATTTAAAAATTAAAACAATAACATGTATAGGAAGAAAAAACTTTAACCAAAATCATTGTTACCTGAGGCCAAAAAATATCTTTTAGTTAGCTGTCTGCCCTTAACTGATCTCAAAAATTCCCACTTTATAATGGTAGAGGTATATTAAAATGCATGGTAGTTATTTTTATAGTATTTACAGAAAATTCTCCTGTATGTTTCTAATCTCAGCTGAGTCTAAGAAAGTAATTGAAGAGTTTTTCTGGAGTCCTGGTGCTTGGTATGCTCCACATTCATTTGTGTCTAACGTGTTTCTGGAAAATCTTAATAGAACACTGTCAGAGTACATGGCTGCCCAGAGCCTCTGCATCTTGCCTGCAGTTACCTCCTGCAGGCCACTTTGTAGACAGGGCCAGGAAAACAGCTTGGATATGTGCCTCTATGTGGCAGAATATCTTACCATGTATTTTATGTTTGCTGGCATAAGTATTTTCTCTCATGCAAATATGAACTTCGTGGGACTGGAGAAATCTTACCAGTATTTTTATTTGGCTATGTTGTATTTCTAAATATAATGTAGCCATAATTAATTCAGGGAGAAATGCTGTTTGAACTCTGGCAAGTGAGCATGGCTCTCTCTAAATTCTAAAGGCTAATATCCTAAACAACTGTGAAATAAAGACAAGGATCTCATGGGGACTGGAGAAATATATACCTGGCTTTAGAATATATATGGTACAGATATATGTTTTGTATTAATTCAGAGATACAGTTCATCTCAGATACCTTCCCCCCACTCTACGTAGAGCCTTCAGGGAAACCCAAAGGCAGGCCTTGGCTGAGGCAATACTAACATTTCAATGGAACGAGGTAAAGTCCTGGGAGAAGCAAATCTAAAGGAATAGGCCTTGACTGTGATCTGAACCATTGCTGTTGGCGGGTCAGGGCTGAAGAGGTATAAAAGTAGTAGCTCACTTCTTCTCCTCTCCCTGAACTCTCTGCTTCTGATCTCTCTGTTCTCTGCCCTTAACATGTGGCAGCAGCCATCGTGGCCTAGGATTCTAAAACGACACCTGTTCAGTGTCCAGCTAGAAAACTAAAGCTTGGGGGTTTCTTGTTACTGAATTGTGTATGAGAACCTGTGAGAGTAAAGCCTTTTTAAACTTTGCTGGTGTCATGGGTATTTCTCTGTTGCCTGAAGCCAATCCCTTGCGGCAACAGGGAATCCCTGTCATGCTCCCCTGATTTTTATTGGACAACCCAGGCTTCTCCAACAGAACACCATTTTTTTTTTAGATGACAGTTTTACCCTTTGATATTTTTCCAACTCTCAGCACATTCTTTCAAAAAACCTACTTGAGTATTATATAATTAAAAATATTTGTTCTATTTCAGGGGTGTTTGGGGACCACTTTTGTCTCTGAACTTTGGGATCACTCCAGGTAATGATTTGGAGCATCTGTTGTGCCAGCAACCAAACTCTGGTCTACAGCATGCAAAACAAGTGCCTGAACCTCTGTGCTTTCTCTCGGGTTCCCAAATATTTTGACTCACATTTTATTCCTAAAAATTCATTTCTTTTATATTACATTTACAATCAGGGGTAAGAAAATTAGCAATTTTTATATACAATAGATTATAAACCTACTGAATTAATTTTAGAGTAAAATAAATGACAATTATTCACTGCATCTTCTGGGGAGTTTTAGAGGTTAATTTGACTTTATTGTGTATCTCCATAAGAAATTGTCTTGACCAAGAAATGTGTAAGAAAAAAGGGGCCAGAGCAATAGTCCCGCTGGTAGAGTGTTTGCCTTGCACACGGTCGGCCCATTCCAGCCTGGGTTTGATCCCCGGCATCCCATATGGTCCCCTAAGCACCGCCAGGAGTAATTCCTGAGTGCAGAGCCAGGAGAAACCCCTGAGCATTACCAGGTGTGACCCCCAAAAAAAAAAATCAGTGCCATACATATTGTGATCTTGTGCCAAGTCTGTGGTTCAATGATGGTTGGAAATATTATGTCACATGTAAAATTTAAAAAATAATTACATAATTATTATCTTAGATGTTTTAACCTGGTTTGAAATAGAATCTACTTGTTCAATTTGTGATCTCGCATCATGAGACACATAAAAGAGTATGCTCAATAGTAATAAAACTATATGAGACTATTAATACAAAGAATTTGTATTATGAAGAAAATGACAGAAAAACAGGTACTGTGGGGCCGGAGCGATAGTCCAGCCGGTAGGGTGTTTGCCTTGCACTCGGCCGGCCTCTGCCGGCCCGGGTTGGGTCCCCAGTGTCCCATATGGTCCCCTGAGCACCCCCCAGGCGTAATTCCTGAGCGAAGAAACAGGAGTAACCCCTGAGCAATGCCGGATGTTACCCAAAAAAAGCAAATTAAAAAAACAAGTACTGCAAAACAGAGACAGGGGCAGAGATGCAGAGATGGTGGAGAAATGAAATACAATTATAGTAGTGCCCATAAATAAAGAGAAATGGATGTGAGTTTTCAATGTGAAATTGTTTTTTCATAAAGAATAAGGATTTTGTTGGTGACTTCAGAAGTAGAGAATACTACTTTAATTATTCATTTCTACTTAAGTACCAGTTAAGCACTTAATCGCTTAAGTCATACTTAAGAGCTCCTGGAAAACAGACACACTTGTCTTCCACTTTTCCTAATTACAAAATTTATGGTTTAATGAGGACTGACTCAAAGACCATAATGTCCATCTGCAGAAGAGAATCCTCTAATGGTTGAACAGCAGCACTCCTCAGAGAAGAATTAGTGGATTTCAAGGCAGTATGATGTCATGGAACTACATAGATAAGTAACAATATAGAGCAATGTAATGCAAATGGAATTCTGCTTGGAAAGTGAATACTATGAAAATTACTTCTCAGGAGGAGATGTAAATATGATAAGCTAAAGATAACACATTTCAAATGGGCTAAGTGGTTATACTATAATCTGGGAATAAGTATGAATGCATAATAAAACTAAAAGTATCAGACCAGAGAGTACAGGGGTTATGTAGCTGTTTTTAATGCAGATGACCAGGGTTCAACCTATAGCACCATATATGGTTCCCTGAGCACCATCAGGATAGGTGCTAAACACAGAGTCAATAATAAGCCCTAAGCACTACTGTCTGTGGTCCATGACACAATACCCCCCATCCCTCCCAAATACAATTAAATTTATAGATTACAATCTTCTATAATTAGAAAATATCAATAGGTTCAACTTTAGAGAAGAAAAAATTATAACGTTCATTTTCCTTCATGCAATATAACATTGTCCTTGAGAAAATGGATTTCATAAACTTTAGTTACACAATAGGGAAAAAAAGCCTCAAGCTCTAAAATATTAGTGACTGAACTGAGATCTAATTTTTTTTAGATTATCTTTAGATAGCTCTAAGCAATTGCTAGTACTTTCATAGCTTGGCTTTTAGAAATTCTTTCTTTCCTAAGATTATTGGCACATATTGTTCTTACCACTTACTGTAATGTCATATGTAGGAAGAGTTGGTAATCTATTAACATTTTAATTTTCTTCCCTTAAAATCGGATCTTTTTTCTTATTATTATTACCTTCAAGTATTAAGTTTAAATTGGGAATTCTTCACACCATTAGCATAGTAGTTTATTCTTAAAGAATTACTCAGTAAATAATGAAACTTATTAAAATATTTAGATATATATAGCAATGCCACAAACTAAGCATGGTCATTTCTGTTTATATACTTGACTTTTTGTTGCCCTTTCTATAACTGTATACCGTATATCTAAATCTTTCCATAATTTTTTCTCTATGAAAATATTTATTTTAAACTTAGTCACCTTACATTATTTGGTATTGCTTTTTGTGTGTGCACCTGTTCTTAAAATCTAACTAAGGTATAGTATCTATAAATTTAAAATAGTATGATGCTATATTAAAAGTTTAGTAACTATTTTATTATTCTACAGATATGATTACAATAGTATTAATGCTTATATTTCTATGCTAAAATTATAGCATCTCATCAATTCCAGAATTCTAAGGCCCTCTTATTCTGCATGGCTTTTGGGCTAGTATTGATGGCCACAAATAGCTTTGCTCAGGGCTTTGTTTTGGTTCTTAACTGAGGGATTACACCTGGTGAGTCTGGAGGACTATATAAGGATCAAAATCCTGTAATGTGTGCAAGGCATGCACATATTCACTATACCTCTCTGTTACCCCTCCACTACTGTCCTTACTCCATCGTTAGTTCTCTTCTATCACCATCCATCCTGATTTCTATATCTTAGCAACAATATAGATACTATTTCTATATCAACGATATAGAAATAGTATATCTATAGATATAGTATATAGATATACTACGAGTCTTGTAGTCCAATACCAAGGGCTTTACATATATTACATATTGCTTATTTCATTTAAATAGGAATATGTATATTTATATACTTGTGCATATGTATATGCATTTATAATGTATTCTGATACATATATATAAATAAGCTGTATAATAGAGCGTAAGTGACGTTTCAATGTATGTATACATATATATATACATAATATACATACAACAATATCATCAACTGAAGAATATCATGATACAATGATATTTAAAAAAATTAGTAGACTATAAACTATGTGTTCCAAAGACAATGTTTTCGAGAGATTAAAAAAATTTTAACAATTGAAAAGTTAACTCAAAGTTAGTAATAATTATAAAGTATTGTTTTAAATGTTTCTTTTTTTGAGTTAGGATACATTTAAAATTATGCTTATTAGGTATATGTTTGAACTTATTATCCATGCAGTACTATCAGGAAAATTAGTTTTCTTAAATTTGTTAATTTACAATAGAACTTCTAATTATCTTAATGGTATTGTAGAATATTCTTTTCAATTACATTGCTCCACAGTTAGTTAATAGATGTTTCGGCTTCTAAAGGTTCATGCTCAATACTATACAAGCTTTTTCACTAATACTATGGTGTTGTTAAAGATTTAAGAAATACTGGACAATTGCCTCAAATCTAAATTGTTTCTTTTTTAAAACAGTCATATATAATTGACTAGAAAGCACACTGCTTCTTTTGTCCTGTGTGACTATCTAATTTATTTATAAAACTTTAGAAAAAAAGGATGAATCTTTAGTAAAAGCTTATTTTGCTAGCATTGTGAAAACAAATCAAACTACTTATGGACATCTTTGATATTTTTCCTAGTTTTTATTAAATATTTAAGCATAAAGTTTTGTGCCAGATATTTTGCCAGATGCAATTCACTGGCAAAATAAAAACACTTAAGGTAATTTTCTGGCTTTTAAAGGGAACATATTATAAAATAGAAAAAAAAATTTAAATAAATTTTATGAAGTAATTTCATATTTTGTCTAATACAGTTATTGCAAATTTTTAATTTGGAGATATTACTTGATATTAATAAAATTTTCTTATCAACAATATATAATATATAATAATACAAAATGTATTTTATTTGAGAGAGAAAATGCATCATTGGTCAATTTTCTATTTGTAATAGCCTTATATTTGCACTGGTAATATATTTATGTGAAAGCCTGCTAATTACTATACGCTATAAAAATTCAAATTTAATAGAATTGGCTAAAATGCCTCTTCCCTTATAAATCCCTATTCAATAATTAGCTCTTTATATTTTGATTTGTTTTTTGATTCTGTATGTGTGTACACTCACAACACAAGTATGGGGAGAGGAAGAAAGATCCATAATCTATGATATCCTGGTGTTAACTATAGTTGATTTGAAATCTGCCGTTGATCTTGACTTTTCTTATTTTAAAGGCATAAAAATGAAACAATGTAAATACCAGACAGGTATGAGTTTTTAAATGTGTTTAAACAGGGTACCTCTTACATTGGAAATAATACAAAGTTTACTTTGGGAGTGGATGGAGTTGCACTGGGCCCAGATGCTCAGAGTTTATTCTTGGCCTTGTGCTCAGGGTTCACTCCTATGAGTGATGGGGAACCATAAGTAGTGCCTTGAATTAAACCTGAGTCTACTACATACAAGTGCATTCACTCCTATACTGCCTTCTTTGTGTATTCAGGGTAAAACATAAGCAGCACTGACAATTACAAGAAGTACTATAATGGATTAAATATAGCATAGGTTGTTGAATACAGTGGGTAGAGCACTTGTCAGATGACTCATATTTAATACTGGCTACCACATATGGTCTTCTGAGTCCTACCAGGAGTGATCCCTAAGCACAGAAACAGGACTAATACCTCTGCACTGCTGGCTATGGCCCAAATAAATAAACTTATTCATAAATAAAATATCTAACAATATCTGTACCTTGAACCATAAGAGAAATGATAGTATCTAGGTATGGAATAATATGTAGGGGGAATCACTTGCATTGCATAGTTAAAGCCTTGGCATTGCATATAGTTAACTTAGCTGTCAGAAGTGACTCCTTAACACAAAACCAGGAATAATCCTCAAGCACCTATGGATCTGGCCAAACCCCATTTACTTCCCACCCACCAAACACATACAAACACACACATACACACACACAAATACACACTCACACAATAAGATAATTAAGAAAAATAGGAAAAAATGATCCAGAAAGGAACATTCTAAATTATTTGTAAAACTCAGGCTATTTTAATTAAAGGAAAACTAGAAACTCAAATAAACAAAACATAGATGTGAAAAATGAATAATAAATTAACAAAAATATTTTGTAGATCACTGTCTGTCTATCACTGTCTTCCCATACATCATCCATTTGCTCAAGTGGGCACCAATAACATCTCAATATGTCTTGTCACATGTGAGATAGCCCAAGGGCATCATCCCACTCTCTCCAGGAACATAAAGAGCTTCAAATCATTCCATCAGGTCATGGGAATAAGGTCTATAATTGTTACCGGTATTTGGCATGTCAAATACGACACGGGTAGCTTGCCAGGCTCTGCTGTGAGGGTGGGATATTCTAGTAGTCACCTCAAAACTTGAGCAATTATTGATGAACCCTCATTGTGTGGGGGATCCTCTGGCTTCTTGTTGGTATGGCGGGCCAGCGCTAGAACCTGCCATCCCTTGCGGACACCTTGTGATCAGCTGGGAACTGGGAGAGCAAGCAGCAGCTCTGTCCCAGGTGTGTGAATCTCTGGATTGGCATACGTGGGCTGGCCTTGAAAAAGACTGCTGCAGGGTTGGTCACTGAAGAACTGGACTGTGATCAGCTATTCTGTTGAGAGGAGCTCTCAGGAGAGGGGAGTCTGAAAATAGCAGACCTCATGATGTGAGATTATTTTCGTAGATAAAATAAATAACTATAGTGCTTAGAGAGAATTATGCACAGAGAATTAGAAACAATAATCAAATGTTCTTAGAATTTGAAAAATTTATATTGAACTCCAAACATATGTATAATAAAAATTTTTAATTTTAGTAAATTTTAGTAAATTTTCCAATAATATATTGGAAAATGTATTATTTTATGTTTCTAAACACTAACAACTTTATACATTATCCCTATTTAATTGACTTCAGTAATTTTTTAAATCATGGAAATAGAAAAATTATATATTTTTATGTTTTTCTATTTATATTGACTCAGTTTTCCATTAATAGACTTTTCTTCAGTCCACTTTAATAAATTTTAGTTATACATGAACTGATTTTGTGGAAGTATTTTTATTACTAGATATATTATTTATATTAAAAGATAGCCATATAGATTTTCCTTTTCAATCTTTTTTCTAAAGATAATTAGAATCTAAAATATCCATAATATTTTAAAAAATATCTTGGATCCTACTAATTCCATCACATTGTGGGGAGGAGTTTAGATTTAAACACATTTGTAAGTGATCCAAATTTTATTATATTGTAACTACAAATAAACTGCAAATTTATTTTTTTAATATTGGCCATTACATGATATAATACTAAAAATCATTGGTAGTAAATGAGTCATGAGTGAGATCTTATGCATTCTAGCATTAGGATTCCGTTTACATTACATCATGAGATGGTCAATGTGGTGATGGGATTTCAACCCCAAGAAAAAGAGGAAGCAGAGAACTGTCCTGGTTCACATGCAAGCATCTAGGAAAGGTCGTTAGAGCACACAGCAAGAAAGGGCCCCTTCACAAGTTGAAAGAATGGCCCTTACCAAAAAAAGAAAAGCAAAAAACACTTGAACAGATAATTACTATGGACGGGCTTGTCTACATCCCCCAAGGCTCTGTTCTCTGGGCCCTGGATGGTTGATGGTTTACATAGAAAAGACTGGGTCACCTGGCATAAACCCAGAGCCACGACAGAGACTGGCAAGCTATTCGTGGTGTTTTAAATATGCCAGAAACAGTAACAATAATGAATCTCGTTCCCAACAAATGTAGACCTTACTGGCACCTGCTCGAGCAAATCAATGAATAATGGGAAGACAAGCGATACAAGTGAAGTCATGATTATACACTTATAAAATAAGTCAACTTGTTTTACAACATATATGTTGTCATTTGCATTAAGGGTCATATGTGTTTTCTTTGGAGTTGAGTAGTACATAGGCACTTAATGTATAATACATAAATATTTGTGCATGCTATCCTTATACGCAGTCATGAGCTCTCATTGTTTTATTTACTAAAACAAATATAAAATAACTGCTCTAGTTATATTTACTGCCTTTTTTGGTATACTTTTCTTTCACTATGACTATTTGATTGCAAATATTAAATAAGTCCCAAATGCATTATACAGAGTTGTTGCAGCAAAGTATAAATGAGACTTTAATTTCTTTATATCATCTTATTAACATAAAATAAGCAGATGTCGTCAACTGAATTATCTGCTAAACAGATCATATTATACATGAGATACAATTCATCACTTTATTTTTATTTAATAAAAATATAATCACCTTACTGTAACGGAAATAAATTACTGCTGCATTATATTCACCATGTAACAAGATTATTGTAAAACATTTTGCATCAGTGTTTTATTCTAAATTGATTATGTTGGTAGCAGAATTAAAGAATACATTATTCTTTATTTGCTTTATTTGTGAACACAGAATTGCTAAATTTTCTCTTTCTCTCTTTGTTTCTCTACCTCTTTCTTCCTCTCTCTGGATCAGAGAACACATACAGTAGTTTTCAGAGTTACTGCTGACTCAGTACTTTGGGGTCATGCCAGCAGAATTTGAGCGTATTAAGCCTGGAGTTTATGCAGGTGAGCCATGTACTCAAGCATCTTGGGTACCTCCTTCACCTAAATGTCTTCCTTGCTTAATTAATTTTCACAACTCCAACCTATATATTTGAAATATATTATGTTATGTTTATCATCATTTATTAATGGCTTAAAAATTCAAATATTATAAATGGATAATTTTCATTGAAGTACAATGCAGTATATAATATACCACATATTTGTGTGTGTATCAAACTTTACGGTAAGGTGAGGCTAAAAATTTAATAAAATTGAAAGAACAAATTATAAAAGCAAAAATTATGAAAGCAACAACGATTTACTTAAGTTTCAGGAAGCTTAAAAATCCAGTTTTTTGATATTACCTATAATTATATTGTTTGTTGTATCAAATTTCTTTACATATTTTAGTTATACGCTCTTAGCTCATATTTGTTTCTGAGTAAGTCTGTTTCTATTTTTTTTTTTTTTTTTTTTTTTTGCTTTTTGGGTCACACCCGCGATGCTCAGGGGTTACTCCTGGCTCTGTGCTCAGGACTTACTCCTGGCGGTGCTCGGGGGACCATATGGGACGCCGGGATCGAACCCGGCCGGCATAGGCCGGCCACGTGCAAGGCAAACGCCCTACCCGCTGGGCTATCGCTCCGGCCCTGTTTCTGAGTAAGTCTGTTTCTAAAGACTTGTTTTTGGTGTATACCTGACTTGCTTCAACTAAACTTAATTATTTTCAACGCATAAAAAATTTGTTAGAACATTTAAAGATATTTTAACTTAAATCTGTTATGGTTTGCATTTAGTTTAATTAGTTTTTTGTTGTTATTGTATGTTTGTTTTTTGCAGTAGTTTGGGGTTTAGGGATGTTAAAGTTTCTTTGTCAAAGAGGCCAGCAGTTCAATATTATGCTGTTGATGCCAGAATGAGCTGACCTACTTCCAGAACATCTGAGGCATGTTCAAGGCTTCCTTATAGTGATCTTCTGAATACAAACTTGTATTCAGCAGCTGGCAAGGCTTGTACTTTACACTCTATTATCTCTGTATGGTCTGGCTATATGCATTTACATATTTGTATTGATTAATTTTTCCATTACATTTTCTAAATATGCAAGTTTTAAATTTTGTTGTACTTGCAATTACTATCTCTAGCCCTTTGTTCCTTTCCAGTTGTTTTTAAAATTCAGAACAATTGTTTATTTTAAATTCAAAATAATAGATATTTATGTGGATATTGTAAAATTTTCTTATATATGAAAAATTACAATGGTAATTTTTTCCTCTTAGGTCAATCTAATTATGGGGAAATAAATGGCAACATAGAAATAGTTTACATATTTTAAATAATTATAGCAAGTTGTTAAGAGGTTACTCCCTGTGACTACTTAGGGAGTGAATACACCACAGAAGAAAGAAAATGCCATTAATTACTATTATCAGGGAACTTGAAGGAAACTCAGGAATTCTAAAAGAGTTATAAAGATCTCCTTTAGAAAGGGGTTTGATATTAAGTTAGTAGAAATAAACAAAGTGAAAGGAGTATATATAATATTCTTACCCAAGAAAAGTAAAACATGCTATACTATAGGAGAATATTGATTTATATATAGCATTGATGATTTATGAACAACAATGAAGCACAGTCCTACAATGTGTTCTCTAAAGTCAGTGCACAGGGAAGTAATGAAGGTGAGTCAGTGATCTTAGATAAAGTTATTTTCTATGATACTTTTTTAATCGCTCTCAAATAGATTTCTCTCTCTTTGATTGGTTGATACACATGAACTCAAGAGAAGGCTTAGATTGGGGTGTATATTCTGATAGGCAAATTTTCCTGTTTCCTGTGGTTGCTCAGATCCTATACCATTTGATTTATTTTCATCTGAAAGACTCAACATGTCAGTTGAAAGAGAGATAGAGTCTGCTTAATTCAAAACAGTATTCCACACTATGTCCACTTTATATCAAGGCACTTAATGTAGAAAAGTTAAAAACCTTTTATAGGTTACATAGATGTGACCCTGCAGAGATACCAGGTTGATAAAATTAGAATTGTAAACAAGGAAAGGAAGAGATATGGGTACACGGGATAAGACATGATTTGTTAGTAAGATGCTGAATGTGAAGAAAAAACACAAGCAGAAAATAACTGCAGGGTATCGTGGAAGATAGTTTAATTAAAATAAAATAATAAGAATATTGCATCATAATTTAAAGCGGATAATTATCAAACTGAGCAAATGCATCTTGTTGGGAAAGTGAACAAAAAAAGAAGTTAATGTTGCCTGTGACGTGCGATGGGAGGAGAATCTGACCATTGGACTTCTTCGTCAGTTGATTACTTACTTCTCTAAGCATACCAAGAGATTCATCAATCTACTGATTGCTGCTGTTTTGAGCATCATTGAAGTGACTGCATCTGCTATTGTAGCTGAAGTGCCGATGAAGGAAGAAACACAAACTATTGAGTTTGCTCTCAAATGGCATGAAAATTCTCAAAGACTCTGGACTGCTCAAAGGCAGATCAACAATGATCTGTAGGCCGAACCGGCTAATATGACTCAGACTGTGACTTTGCTTGGTGATCCATTGGCTAGCCTACAAAGACAAATGTCTTTGAAATATGATTGGAATATCTCTTCTTTCTGTATTACCTGTATTTTATAACGAAATTGAATTTTATTGGGATAAGGTTAGGCAACATTTGTTAATTGTTAACACATAAGAATATTATGGCTAAAATTGTAAATTTACAAAGCAAAATTCATGATACTTTTTCTAATCATCTTTCTGACGTTACTACTGCTCCTTTTTGGCAAGATTTGGTTTATGGCATTGGCTTTATTAACCCCATTACTAGCTTAAAGGAGGAACTGCAGGTTTGGGAGTGCTTATTTTGGATACAGCTGTCCTTGGTCTTATATTGTAAGTTCAAACAGTATAAGAAAAGCTGCTACTGGCTCTCACTGTGCCCAGCCGCTCATGAGACACCCAGGAGGGATGGGAGTTTCTAAGCACTGACCCGCCACCCCAGCAGAGCCTCACAACAAGTCAGACGACACCCCCACTCCATGAGGACCTCCATTTTCCACATCAGGACTTCCCCCTCGTCAGAACTCCACCCAGCAAACCAGCCTATCACAGCCCAACTCGCAAGCGGCCTCACGGTTCATCAATAAATGCTGGATTTTTGAGATGACTACAAGAGTATGCTACCCGCACGGCAGAGCCTGGCAAGCTACCCGTGTTGTATTTGATATGCCAGATACCAGTAACAATTATAGACCTCATTTCCCATGATCTAATGGAATGGTTTGAGGCTCTTTATGTTCCTGGAGCAAGCAGGTGCCCTGGGGCTCTACTTGCATGAGACAGGTCATATGGAGATGTTACTGGTGCCTGCTCAAGCAAATCGATGATGAACGGGAAGACAGTGATACAGTGATCCTTACAATTTCTACTATAAGTTCAATCCTACCTAGTTTGGGAATATTTTCTCTTATTCCCCAGGGGCCCTGTTGTGGGACAACAAGGTATACCAAGAGAAGCCCACCCTGGATACATTGGGAATACCATTTAGAAATCAACTCCGCTAAGATCAAAGGTAGATTTTGATAGCTTGTCCAGAGGCAAGCTTCTAAGATCTTCCTGTAAATAGGACAGAGCACTTTAGATGTCCCTGGAACAGGATAGAATGTAAAAGGATCTTGTGGGTTTGGAGATAACCATCTAGTGTGCATTAAGTTCACATGACCTGAAATGTGATGTGATTTTCCCCCAGTAAAAATACATCCTTAGAAGTTTTATCCTTAGGTGAGATTCCTACACCATCCCCCTCTCCACAGTGTATTGCATAAGAGCCAATCTGGGAGAAAGGGACTAAGTCCTGCCATTAGCATTTGTTTATACCTAACCAGAGGTGTGGTATCTGCACTTAAAAGCCAATTTTTTTTATATTATATGATGCAGCCTTGACCAGAAGAAAGACTTTTTGGCTCCCTGGCTTTGGCAGGCTTTTTGGAGATTGACCAAAAGGGACTGACCTGGGGAAGGGGTGACCACCAGTGGGAAACATGATCAGAGAGGTCTGAACAGCAGTTCCAGGTCTGGGTAAACTAATACCCTGAATTTTAGTAGCAGAGGTTTTTTAATTGTCAGTGATAAGTAAACACATTTTTTTTTTTTTTTGCTTTTTTGTGTCACACCTGATGATGCTCAAGGGCTACTCCTGGCTCTGCACTCAGGAATTACTCCTGGCAACGCTCAGGGACCATATGGGATCAACCCAGGTTGGCAGCGTGCAAGGCAAATGCCCTTCCTGTTGTGCAATCACTTTGACCCCTAGTAAAACATTCTGGAACGGTGCTGGACTAGTGGATTTTGTTCACTTGTCATCAGCCCTTGACATGACCAGGGAACAAGTATACTGAGAAATCAAGTATACTGAGGAATCCCTGACATTGTTGGGATTCCTGATCTGACTAAAAGATAAGCTACTGATTTTGGAACTGGTTTGGGGTTAAGATAAAACTTTGCCTAAGGACGAAATCTGGTATATACAGCGAGATGTCCCCAGGAAAAGAGACCCTTAAGTTTAATCCCAGGTATAGATAAATGTCTGTATCTCTTACTGTGTTCATACAAAATGACTAGTAATATTATTAAGAAGTAATTGTTGTGCCAGCAAAGAAAAAAAAACAATATTCCCTTAGCTTGAATTCTGACTTTGTCTGGGCAGGTCAATAGCCCCAGAGCAGGATCTATCTGGGGGTGTGGGGGGATAACCCTGGTAGATTGCCCCAGGAGGAGGGGCTTTTACACCTTCTCATTGTTTTACGATCAAAGTCCATCACCTCTTGCGTCGTCTCCCAGCCCCCCAACCTTTTGTGAGGAGTTAAGGACTTTACTCAAGGATGATGAATAAAATGATAGCACCTCAAGACTATCAGGGAGCCTGTGATTCTGTTCCTTTTCCATTAGTCTCATCTCGAATGTGCCAGTGTACTCTTCCAAGGCGCAATATCTCTTGAGGACTCTACTTAGCCCCCCAATACCCCAATGTCTGCAGAGCATATTGCTTTTTCCTTCCCTACCTAGGAAATGGTTCAGATTTAGAAACACCTCTGTGTTGGATAAGTTGAATCTGAAAGCTGCTGCATTTTGGTGTCTCAATTTATAAAGCTTACTAGTATGTGCTTGTATTTATAAATTACAGGTTTATTGACAACAAGCAACCTCCAGGGATAAGGCATATCCTTTAAAAGCATTCCTAGATCAGTAATCAGTATTTGTTAAACCCTGTTGGATACTCGTTTATCTTTCACCTACAAAGTTCCTTGGTCAATACCTTCTTTACCAGAAGGTAAAGAAAATAAAAAAGAATTGCCTGGAATGTATGCCAGATGAACAAACACCGTACCATCTTCTGCTTCCCCATTTCAGCACAGAGTACTTTGTCCCTGAGTGGTATCAATTTAGTAATTCTCTTTCACAGTTCTATGATTTACAATAATATATTTCTGCTTTGATTTATAGAAACAATAAACTTCATCATGTCAATAATGTGAGAATTTGCCTCACCTAATGAAAAATGAGAGTGGTTGTGAAAATAGTGAATGTACTGGTGAATTTTTCACTTTGTTGGCATTGATAATTTCTTATTGTAAAATTGTTTTGTTTTTTAAATTAAAAATATTTTATAATTATCCATGTGTTCATAAACACTGTCTTTGCAAATTTGCTAAAGATATATAGGTATCTTTTTCTGATGAATTTATGTCCATTGGTATTTTATTTCAGTTCAGTTTATATGAGTTTTCTCATTTGTATTTTATTATCTCCAATTTTATTGCCATTAATAACTCACAAAACTTTCATATCATAGCATTACAAAAATTAAATTGACACACAAACCCAGTTGCAATTAGAGTGCTTTTTTCATTTATATACAATAGAAGTAACTTTAAACTGTCCATTTAAATAGTAGCTGCACATTTAAAGTGTCTGGGTTGGTAACTGAAAGTTATACTTGATTCTATTTAGATAGATATTTTTAAAATCATATAGTAAATGCCCGTACATTTATTGAATTATTTAATTACACTGGATCATTCCATTTCCATGTGATGTCCTTTACCTTATTTCATTTCTAATTCTGCTGTGGTTATTTCTTAGATCACTATTCTCACATAACTTGACTGTGGCTCTTGCATATTTGCTGTAAGTCTCACAGAAGGCTGCACTTCAGTTTGCTGTATTTACATATGTGCTCATCAGAGATATGTGCTCCCAAGTGCTGTGTCTCGCATATTTGCCATGAAGTTCATACTCCTGATCTTCGTGCTCACACATCTTTTAGTTGTGGTGCTCCCCAGGAGTTACATCCTTTTAGTTCATGACGTTTGCATGTAACTGACTGTAGGGACCAGCTATCATTTGTGATGCTGGAACTGACAGGAAGCAAAGATGGCACAAAGAGCTGTCAGACAAAGTGAGGCACATGTTTGTAGCACCAGTGACTCAGCCCTGTGGTCTCACAATGACAAGGAAGCATTTAAGCAACTGATTACCTTCCTGGCACCAGTAAATTAATTTTTAGTCTTTTCTAGTGATTTGGAATAATAATAATCTAAGTTAAATAAACACCTCATTACTATAAGATTATAAAATGTCTGTACTTCATTGTCAATCTACCCCACCTGACCTAGTTAACTATAAGACTTAGTAATTGACCACTATTGTGGTTATATTCTTATTTATTTATTTATTTTTGCTTTTTTTGGGTCACACCCGGCAATGCTCAGGGGTTTCTCCTGGCTCTGCACTCAGGAATTACTCCTGGCAGCACTTAGGAGACCATATGGATGCCGGGGATCGAACCTGGGCTGACACAGGCAAGCCGTGTGCAAGGCAATCACCCTACCCGCTGGGCTATCGCTCCGGCCCCTATGGTTAGATTCTTTAATGATGAATCTCTCTATAAAATAAGGAATGGTACAAAACATATCTATCTGGAACAAAATCTATTTTACTTGTGCCTAATAGTAAATAAGAAGTTTGTTAAATTTATCATTTTTCAGTTATTTATGTGTAACTGAACTGTTTCTTCCTTGTGGTCCCATAATACTTCTCATCACAATTTAAATATGTGCATAGCATCATAACAAGATTTGGAAATATGTCATGCAAATATTATTTTATTGATTACAATTTGTTTTGAAAGAAATGCGACTACAATGTTATTATTTTTACATATCAAGTCTACTTTTATTATCAAAGTGTATATCAAAAAATATATAAGCCCAAACACCATGAGGTCACCATTTTCCACATCTGGACTCCCCACCTCATCAGAGCGCCACCCAGCAGAAGAGCTGATCTCAAGCCTGGCTCGTCAGAGACCCACCATACTGTAGTCTTTTTTTCAAGCCCAGCCCAAGTGTGCCTTATCCAGAGACTCACATACACAGGGCAGAGCTGCTACCAGCTCTCTCTGTGCTTAGCTCCCAGCTGATCGCAAGGTGCCTGGGAGGGAAGGTGGGTTCTAGCCTGGCCCGCCATCCCAGCAGAGTCTCTCCAGAAGCCAGAGGAACCCCCTCTGGTTAATAGTCAATGTTTATCAAAATGAACATGCTGAAGTAGCACTTGGTTCATGCCTATTAGTCTTTGAAGAAACACTACTGCTTGAAGCTGTGAGTAGGCTTATTTTTTACACATCAAGTCTACTTTATTATGAAAGTATATATCAAAAAATATATAAACCCCTACATTATGAGGCCACCATTTTCCACATCTGGACTCCCCACCTCGTCAGAGCTCCAGCCAGCGAAGAGCTGATCACAAGCCTGGCTAGCGCAGTCACAAATGCACTAGATGAGAGGCAACTACAAGAGTATCCCACCTGCACGGCAGAGCCTGGCAAGCTACCAGTGTCGTGTTTGATATGCCATATACCAGTAACAATTATAGATGTCATTCCCATGATCTAATGGAATGGTTTGAGGCTCTTTATGTTCCTGAAGTGAGCAGATGCTCTTTGGCTACACTAGCATGTGATAGGACATATGGAGATGTTACTGATACCTTCTCTACAAATCAAAGAAAAACCTGAAGACAAGTGATACGAGTGATACAAGTAATATCAAAAAATAGTTCTTAAGTATATTACATATTCTGAAAGATTTTCTGTGATACATTTATTTTCTCTATTGATTATGCATTCTATCTTACTTAGGCATACTTTATATAATAAATTTCACTACTTTCTTTAGTTTGAGTTCTGTACATTCTACATGCACAGTGATAATTCCATGTTATTTATTAGACCTATTTTAAATCCAAACTACCATATTATATGTATTCCTCTGTTTTCTGATGTCCGGAAATTTGTCTAATATCTAAAAGAATTTTAAAAGAATGTTTTCCAGATAGCAAGACCTGATAATAAAATTTCTCTTTGAAATATATCCCTATGTGTTCAGCACTACCTATTACACAGCTTTACTCGCCTACTCACAGCTTCAAGCAGCAGTGTTTCTTCAGAGACTAATAGACATGCACCAAGCGCTATTTAAGCATGTTCATTTTGAAAAACATTATTGACTATTAAAAGTAGGTTTAACTTGATGCTAATATTTTTAAAGCCTCTACATTTGTCATATTAAATGTTAGTAAAAATATTCAACTTAACTAATAAATATTAGGGATGGATGGTGTTTTATGTTCTCATAGACAAGCGTTTTCAAACATTATGTTTTGTCTGAGTTAGCAAGTCTATAAAGTGTAAAAATGTATGAGCCCAGCAAATCTATTTTCAGAAATTATTTTTCCTACTATTAGAACTAATTTCTGCTGATGTGAAAGCATTATTTGCTTGACCTAGCAAGTGTGAGTGTTTAATGGATTTAGCCAAGCTAAGGCTGTGAACTGGTTATCTAAATCTGAAACCTCAGAGCTTGGCTAATCCACAAATATAGTTAGTCAATTCATTTTACCATTTAGACACAAAATATAGCTTTAATAAATTAGAACTAATGACACAGGACTTATCGCAGATATTATAGAAAGAAGATCGATCAATAAAAGGTCTTGATATTATAAAACGATATACATCAATAAAAAAGTTGTGCTATTTGTTCATACAATACAGTTATATACTTCAGCAATTCAAATGTTGGGAAGCTGTGTGATGTCGATAGTTTAAAAGCGAATCTAGCAGGAAGAAACAGGTGCCATGGTTAATGGTAACTTAACTCAACATATTCTTAATAATTTTATCTTAATATCAGAATGACTTGAATTTCTGATTTTTAAAGTAGTACCTAAATTTTGTAATACACGTTGTTAAAAGGTTATCCTATATTACCATATATTATTTCGGGTGATTAGATGTCGCTCATGAAAAGAAATAAAACAACTAGTCTTAATTTTCAATGAGAATGCACATATGATTTTTTAGAACAGAATAGATAGACACATTTTTCCTGTAAATTACTTCTAACACAAAACCAAATTTATACTGTTAAATTTAGTTTTATTTTATTAATATACTGCGAACTTTATATTAAAGTGAAATAGAATATTGACTAAACATAAAATTTAGAAAAAAGATCTTAGTGAGTTATAATGATTATATATTTTTAAATATTCTAAAAATTTATTCTAGGTATATTTTTAAAAAATATTCTAAGTAGATTTCCTTAAACTTTTATAGATTAAAATTATCACTAGACTTGTCTTGACATCCCTTTGTTCACGATTTGCTGGAGCAGGCGTCAATAACATATTCATTTGTCCCTGTTCACATGCTAGTATAGCCCAAGGACCTCTGCTCATTCCAGGAACATGAAGAGCCTCAAACCATTCCTTCAGGTCATGTGAATGTGGTCTATAAATGTTACTGGTATTTGGCATATCAAATACTAATAGGGTAGCTTGACAGGCTCTGCCTTGCTAAAAATGTTATTTCCAAGAAGGTCCATCTCAGGGTCTAAACCTGTTTCTCTGAACCTGAAAAAGTCTGAACCTTTTTCCAACCATAGTTCCCGGCTGTTTCTAGCCCTTGTATCATTCTCATGGTCCACTATCCCACCAGCTGATTCCGCTAATGTTGTGCTCATTTATGTGATTTTTCACCTTGTGGTTCCCCCCTGGAATATCTGGCAAGAGGAATCCCAAACAGCTCCCTACTGAGAAGCATTGAGCCTGGAGGGGCTACTGGACAGCCAGTTGAGCACCTGAGAAAGGTGGCCCAGGGATTAGGAGGCCACCGCTCACGTCAAACCCCAGCAATGTGGCATCTGCCTGCCGGGTGGTCTGTGGCACTAAGTCACCAGCACCACCCTTCTTCATCCATAGACACTGCTGCTGGTGGGCCAGCCTGAAAGGACAGTAACCAGAGTGAATGAGAGTCCGTGTGTTCTCAGAGGCTGACTAGCCCATGGAGCACCATAAAAGCAGGCGGCGCAGCTGCAATGAGCTGGCCACACTGATTCAGACATTTAATGAGCACTTACTATGCCCAACTCCAAGTGGGACTCAGGCCATGCAGGGCTAAAGAGGCCCAAGTGTGAAGGAACTGGGGGTAACTGGAAGGCTGACGGGAAGCCACAGGTATCCCGGCTTCCAGAGGGGGCCCACACTCTACATACATATAAAGGACAGGAAGGTGGGCTGGGGCGAGTTGGGCAGGGTGAAGACTCTACTTAATAGAAAGACAGGAATAAAAGCAGAATGAGCAAAGGAACATAGAGAAGATGAGGCTTGCTTTGGCCAGAATCGTTTTCTTTTGACATACGAGAATAGCCCTAGGACTATTCAGACATAGCCTTAGGGCATAGCCCAGTCAGGAGGGCCTAAAGGGGGCTGGAGCAGAGCAGAGCAGGAGATGCTTCTCATTCACAGACCAAAATGAAACACCATCGCCCATTCCATCCACTCAGGGGGCATGTTTGTCCATGCCTGAGTCCCAGTCCAAGAGCATCTCAGGTTTTAGGTCTTTCATCAAGTTGAGTTCTCGACTTAGGTACACATAATTGCTGCATTCAGAGATGTTTGTTCCATTGAGAGTGAACGGGGCCTCTGGAACTAGTTCATTTTTCATAAACATAGTTTTGTTGAGATTCAGCTGTAGACCTATCTTTCCACATTCTTGATCGAAGTCAGCCAGCATTTGTGCCTTTGGCTAATGGCTGGTGTAATTAGAATGATGCATCAGTGAAGCGGAGGTGGTGTAGTTGCCGACCATCTATCTTCACTCCCTTTCCTTCCCATTCTAATTGTCACATGATGTTCTCGAGGGTGGCGCTGAAGAGTTTTGGTGAAATAGTATGCATATACATAGTTTAAATGGTATGTATATACATAGTTTAAATCCTCCTTTAGAACTGAACATGCAGTGTCTAAATTATTGCTTATAATTAACAATAATATATGTATCCATAAAATCGAGCACTCCAGCCAAGACCATATCAAAATAACAAAATAATTATATAATTGAAAGCAATATTTTTGATTGAGGAAATGATATTAAGCACTGTATATTGTACTTTAAGCCAATTCCCTTCTTTCAACTCCCAAATAATTGCCAGGTATGACTCCTCAAAAGTATCAAGAACATTTATTCTCACAGGATTATCTTATTGATTTATTTAATTTTAAATTTTTCTGCTTATCTCTTCATTTATATAGGGGATCATTTTTATAAGTATAAATGGAATTTATATAGTAATAGAAATAAAAATGAGAAATAAAACATACTAAATTTTAACTACATGTGCAGCATTTATATTAAGATAATACTGATAAATTAATTTATTACCTTTGTCCCATTAGTAGTTTCTACTTTTCTGTAAGTAGAACATAGAACATTGACTTGTTTTTTATATTTATGGGAATATCCACAAAAATACTTCAAAATGAAATGTTTGGATAAAAAGTTATCTTTGCTAAATATATGATTTCATTTTTATGAGAATACAATATTTGAATCATATGTAGGTATGTATTTAACTATTTTATAAAATCTATTAAGCAAAGAAAGGGAACAAATATTGCATTTATCCAATAAGTAATAATGTATCTGAAAGTCATTTAAATAAGTTAAGGAAGCCATAAATACATGTGTGTATGTATATCTATTATCTATATGATGAACTAGAAATATATATAATACATGCACCTATGTACGATTATTTTATTTTAATATTTATAAATTACTCATAAATCTAAAAAATTCAGAAAACATATTACTAAAAAAATAAAACTTGGTGTCACCATGTCACTAGGTCACTGGATAACGAAAATATTGCATATAGATAGACAAATAAATCTAAATCATTTTTATATAATATACATTATATATACATATATATTCCAAGTAATACTGACTCTACTAAATGCATGAAGTTGTCCACTTAGAGGCACCATGTGTTGGATTTAAAATTATTTAAATAAATAAAATAGATATGGAAGTAAATATAATTGCCAATGATATGGGGATAATAACTACTAAAGCAAATACATTTACAGGAAAAAACAAAACACCTCGATTCAGTGAAAATCATGGTGATTCTAGGAAGAAAAGCTAGTGCAGTAGAGAACAGGAATCTATTTCATTGACTGCATATTACCGAAACTGTGGTGGTAGTGTGGTGACATAATCATAGAGGTATCACACTAAACCTCAGAGTCTGTGATCCTTGCCCATGATAGCTCAACACAAACAAAATTGAGCAATACAAGAGCATGGGTAAATGTAGCTCAAAATGCTTACTGTTATTATTTCATTGCGATCTTATGTTATTTCTTATTACCTAAAGAAATGTATGCCAGTTTGGCTTGCATGTGTGAACCTGAGTTTCATCTTCAGTATTACAAACAAAAATAAGAAAAATCAACATTTTGATACTGAATTGCAGTAAAGAATGCCTTTATGTATTAACTTGTTTTGTGTATAATAATGAACCATTTTAAGATATCCTTACATAATTATTCTGTACATATAAATATTAATTTTAAGAGTGCAACTATATACTTGAAAATAAAATTAAATAAGAGGTATTTAAAGCTATTCTAAATATTAATTTATGTAAATGATTTTGACATGTATTATGCTCCTGGTACCATTGCAGATACTTGGAATAAACTAGAAAAAAAAATAAACATGTCTTAGCGCTCTCTCTCTCTCTCTCTCTCTCTCTACCTTTGGAAAGCCCATTTTCTCTCTTGAGCCTCTCTTTTGCTCCATGTCTCTCTGATTCTCTCTGCTTCTCTGCCTCTGTCTCTCTCTCTCTTTCTCTCACACACATACAATTTTTCAGAACTTCCAAAAATCAGTTTATTTGAAAAAAAAAGGAAAACTAATGAAAAGTATGTCTTCCCCCATCACTTGATTCTACAAGAAAAGCAATAGATATGTTAGGAGTCATGTTGATATGTTGATATAGGGTGATATCGGGTGATATAGGGTTGATATAGGGTGCCTTGAAAATATATGGCTGAGATAGCAAGTTTTCCAAATAGAACCAGCATGTGAGCTATCCATATACGTATCAGGAGAAGAATATTCTAGGCAATAAATAAATACGTACAACATCATTATACAAAATTTGGAGATCATCAGGAGAATTCATGTGAACTAAACAGAATGAGTACTGGTCTAGAGAACAGAGTTTACGATGGCAAGCCTGTGGGGATAGAGAGGGGAAGACACAAACAAAGGTGGAAAAAGTGACACTCTGGTGGAGGCATAGCTTTGTAATATTGCATGCATGAACTCTATTATTGACAGTATTATAAATCATGTTGCCAGAATTATATTATTTTAAAGAGTGATCCAGAATATAATATTTCTTCTAAGAGGAAATGTGAGATAAGTGGTAGCCATCTTGTAATAATTTACATTTGAAGGAAGTTAATAGAGTGTTTTGAAAAGGGGTTAGTAACATGTAATTTATGTCTTAAGATAAATAATATGGATTTATCTTGCAGATGAAGGAATTAAGTTTAGGAAAAAAAGAGAAGGATACTAAGTTGACTGCATTATCTTGGGGTAGCTGGTGATTTAAATCAGAATATTGCTTGCAAGGTTTGTAAGTAGTGCCCTATCCCAGTAAAATTTTAATGATAGTCACTATGCGACTTTTGGGAAGATCATATGCATAGGGTGAAGAAAAATAAAAAGTCAAGGGTAAGAACCATAAAGGTATGTGCAATGAAAAAAAATGATGTCACCAACCACTGGGCTGTGATAATTGAAGACAGCAGGAGGAGTTGAACTGAAGGGACATCACAGAAGCACACATTTGTTCATACTATGTTTGAGATTCCTCCTGTGTATCCGAAGAGAAATGTTAAGTAGGTAGTTAGAAATGCCAATTTGAAGTTCAGATGAGTTCAGAGGGTTAGAGTCATCAGCACATCAATGGTGTTTAAAATCGGGAAACTGTGTAAGATAAACTAAAATTGAGTGCAGAGAGAAAAAAAATGATTAAAGGGCTGATTTCTAGAGCCCAGCAAACATTTACAGTTGGGAGAAATAAAGAGGAAACAGAAAGGTCACTAAAAAAGAAGTCATAAATGTATGCAGAAAATGAGCAGTCCAGGAAGTCAAGGAAATACATTATTCACAAAGGCAAAATAATTGGCTATTGCAAATGCTTACAGATAGTTCAAGATGGATAATGGCAGAGCAATTACCATTGCTTTTAGCAAAGTGGAGGTAATTGGTGACCTTGATCAGAGCAGTTTGGATAGAATGGTGAGGATGAAATATATTTTAATGAATTGAAGACTAGTTTAGACAAACCTTTCAAGTAGAAATGACAGAAATAAGTGGAGAGTTTGAAGGAAAAGCAAAGACAGGCATATTTTGATTTTTGTTCACTAATGGAATAAGTTAAGACCAAATTATGATAATTCAGAGATATAGGGGAATTCCTGAGGCACAATTTAAGAGATGTAATCTAGTACATATTTTCGATGCTGTCCTATCTAGAATCTCAGAGCTCTAATCCCAGTAAAAAGCAGAAAAATGCATCTTTATAATTAAAGATGTATATATGTGTATATAGTCTTTCTAGAAATTAAATATTAATATTATCTATAGTTATAATTAGATAAATTATTTAAGAGCTTGAAGAAAGAAACAATATTATTTAAAACTGGAGCTGAGAGATTGTACAGAGGAAGGGCTTTCCTTGCAATTGATGGACCTTGGTTTCATTTCTCAGTCTCTGTATGTCCCAGAAGTTCTACATTTTCTGATAACTAACTTAAGGGTCACTGCCTGGTGCCTGTGAACTAACTTGGAAATAAGACCTTGTTGTGTTGCCTTTATTTGCTGTGGCAAGTTAACTTTTTTCCATTTTTCCAAAACTTTGCATTCCCATGAATTGCTTTGGAAGATGAAGTACAGGAAATTCATAATCAGTTTGGTTTATAGAAATGATAGAAAGTATTTTTTTGATTAACTCTCAGTCATTGTTATAAACTTCTAGGACACTAACATATTTTAGAGGTTTTTTATTCACTTGACATCAGTATTGTAAATTCAAAATAACATATACATACATAGGCACATTACATACACACACACACTTACAGAAGTACTTAGGGTAAAATATAATTTTTCTAGGAGTATCAAATATCATTGGTGGTTGTGTTATAATAAAACCACAGTTTGGTCATGGATATTCACTATTTGATATGTTTAAAATTCCCTTTATCTCACTAACTATTTATATAACTAACTAGATTGTATCTAAATCTTTGGACATGGGAAGTTAGAATTATTTTCACTAAGCCCTGATATACTGAGGGAGAGGTTCTTCTCTCCTTTTTGAAACAGGACAACAAGGTTATACAATCATTTCACAAATATATCCATAACACTTTATTAAACTATCCTAGAAGTATCCCTCACTAGGTCAGTATTATATTTGTTTAAAAAAGTGTGAATTTTGAGCAAATTCTATCATTTTAATTTGAGCACTCGTTAAGCGATTTCTCATAGAAAATCAGATTAAGAGCTAAAGCTTTGCTCATAGGGACTGTACCAGCTGTGAGAATATCATGTTTTGTCTGCAGGGAGTTAGAGTGGTAGGGAAGACTAGATAGTGAGAGATAGTGGGGATTTAGGAGAAAGTTGATGGTTCATGGAAAGTTGATGGTGGGAATTTATGGAAAGTTGATGGTTTTCATTGTTTTCTTTTTTCATTGACCCTTAAATAACGCTCCCTTGACCAAAATTTCTCTACCTAGATGGCCTTCGACTCAGTACCTCCTTTTTTCCTGGTTTTGTTCCACAGTTCTTTATATCACTCCTTATCTCTGTTATTTTTGAGTTCACTGATTATTCCCCCTTTGCTAAGAACTGGGATCCTGTACCCAGCAGAGCTATGAGTTTACTATCCTCTTCTCCAGAATTTTAAAAAGATACATTTAGTGTTATTTTTTTCTTTTTAAAATAATTAACCTGTGGATATGGGATAAATGACAAAAGCACAAGGACTAGAAAGAGGGAGAGGGGTTCAACTTGAGTAAACAATATATTGAACATATTTTGTGACTTGGGAAGGTCATTATTACTTCCACTACTAATGTTCAAGGATTCCCTATACTTTACATCCACAATAAAGCTGGTCTTATCTTTTTGATGAGTCACTGTACCTAACTTCTTCGTCACGATCCTGAATGAGCTTTTTGAGGCTCTTCGTATTCGTGAAGAAAGCAGATGCCATTGGGCTACATGGGCATGTGATAGGGTCAAATAGAAATATTACTGGTGCCTGCTCGAGCAAATCAATGAATAACGGGATGTCAAGTGATCAAGTGATCAAGTGACTGTACCTAATAGATTTCATTTTAGATTTGGATTTATTTTCCTATGGATTAGTGTTACTGAGAAATATTCTATAAATGTTGAACAATCTGTGTTCTTATTTAAAAAGCACAAATATAAGATGTCTAAGATCTTTAGATATTTATAATACTTTTAACCTGATTCATCAATGCCATGAACGGTACATGATTAGAAAGACATTTAAGCTGATAATCTTTAGGCAGTTTGGCCAACTGCATAAAGAGTAGCATATTTTAAAGGAAAGTAAAGACACTGAAAAGAGGATTGGGTGCTGGAACACTGTATGGCTGAAACCCAAACACGAACATCTTTGTAATTGTATATCTCATAGTGGAATAATAAAAAAAATTTAAATAGAAAAAATAAAGACGGGCTAAACTGATTTGGGTACTCATAATCATTTACCACAAGATCTAGAAAAATGCCTGGGGCTAGCCTAAAGTCAAAATCACTAATGTGTACAAGAATCATTTAGAAATGAGATTTTTATATTTTCATTTAGCTCACTGTCAAAATATGAATTTGAATCATTCTAACCTTTCTACACTTATACACATTTGAAATTCCTCTATTTAAATTTTAAAATATAGAGTCTAACCTATATTTACAAGCTATTTCACAAATAAAGTCTTAGGTCCAGTGAGAGAGTACAGCAAGGAAATACATGCCTCACACACAGTCAATGAGGATTAGATCCCTGCAACTCCTTATGGTTCCATGAGACCCAACAGGAGTGATCCCTGGTTGTGGTCCCAAATAAAACAAACAGAAAGCACAAATTAAGGCATTAAGTGAATTGGCAATTTTGAAAGTTTCATACTTACATAATTTTATAAAGACTAAAACTTTGTGAAAGCTTAAAACTAATCTAGAAAATGTATGCTATGACTTGGCATATATCCACTCGTGAATAAAGTCAGTACCAAAAGCTTTCCAAATTTAAAAAAAGTAATCTTATACTTTTCAAAACGATAAAAAGTTTAAAACCATTTCTATTGATGCTTGATTCTATTTTTTTTTAAAAAGTTAGGACTATTATCAAAGTATCTTCAGCATTCTAATAAAATGGTTTGTTTTAAGTCCTTCAAACCACAAAAGTCTTCTCTAAATTTTAGAAAGAATAATTATTTGGTATTTTTATCAAGGGAAAAGTTCATATGTTTTTAATGACTAAGATGTCCCAAAGGATTATATTTTCTGACCTACCATATATATTCTTGATGAGGGAAATAAATCTTGTTGCATAGTGAAGCTACAATTCCTCTATAGGGAAATCTCCATCTGTTACTGTAGGCTTAACATGATGTTGCAGCTAGTTTTAAAATTAATAACTACAGAAAATCACATACCTGATGATGCTATTAAAATCTGCTCACTTCTTAATATTTTTTTATACTTAGGCTATTCCCCCATAACATACTGAATTATTTCAAGACAAATTTTACACTTATCAGAACATTTTGTACATAATTGATTTAATCTAATCACATTGGAGAGATTAGAATTCAGTTCATACACCTCTTTATATTTTTAGCTTATTGTGTTATTATGAAGTCCACATCCTTTATGGTTATGGAAAAATCAATCAACATCATCAAACTAATAAGACAATTTTACCACTGTTGACTTATATTTGCTTTTATATCCCAAATATATATTGGTAAGGTTTTATAACAATGGATACTTACATTTTTATTACTTCTAGTTGGTAATAATGCTTTCTATTTAATGTATGCGTGCAAAACTTTTTACTAAATAAAGTAATGAGAACTGAAGAAATAAAATATATCAGATACTTTAAGTATATTCTATAAAATAAATTTGTAATTTTCCAAATAAAATATTAAAATATAGTTTAAGTTTGATTTTGAATGAAAAATTGGATATTATTTTTATTTTCTTGCTTACTTATTGCTGTTGATGTCCTACAGAATTTTCAGGTTACTTGAATAAAATTCACTATGACTTACATATATAAATACATACATTTTTGTTGTTTACCTTCTAAATTCCTTGTCTTTTACTCTTATGTGTTGCTTTTCCTAAATTTGAACTATTTATCATAATTCTTCCATGAATTTTTTAAGTGTCTCTGCACATTAAAAAATATCTTCAGACCAGGAAAATAAAGCAGAGATGGAATATACACTCTCTGGGAAGAATTCAGATTTGATCCCTGGCAAAGCACTGTCTATGGTCATTGAAATCACAGAGAACTGATACTTTCTAGAGAGACACTTGAGCACCTCACTGGGAGTAGGGCCTGAATATTGCCTGAATAAAACATTTTTTAAGAAGTAGAGGATTTTTTTATTGTTACCTTCATAGTTCAGGGGCAATCTTGTTGCCTACTAGAACTTCAACTCTAAATACTTGGTTTCTTATCTCCAATACAAATGTTTTATGTGTGTATATATCTCTGTCTATCGATCTATCTACCGACCGACCGACAGACCAACTTATGTCTCTATCTACCTACCTAGATACCTACCTACCTACCTACCTACCTACCTACCTACCTACCCTATCTACCTACCTACCTACATTTCTACCTATCTGTTTATCCATATATCCTCTTTGTTAATGTCACTCCAAGTTCCAACATGTGATATCTTTTGCCTTTTTATTTGTGAAGTCTATACTCAGTGGTGGTCAAGATATTAGATAGACTAACCCTGGAACTCACATCTGTTCTACCCTATGAACCACAACCAGGGGATTATGCAATGCTGTGTGTGAAATCCAGAATATTTTACTTAATATGCATGCATTTTTCCATGTTTCTCCAATCGTTGTCAAAAATATTTGTGATGAAATGATCTATTAATTGTGCTAACTTTAAGAGGGATTTACTCAAATATGAACAATCCTAGATAAAAAAATGATTGTATGGTACGTTTTGTTTCACTAACTGTTGGCTGATGCCACGCTCTAATTAGCTCCCTGTTCTTTGCTGCTCAAGCCATTTATATGCCTAATGCCAGGGCTTTATGCTAAAGAAATCTCTCTTTTGTTTAACACTGATAGAGGGAGTGGGAAATACAAGCCAGTCAGTTTGGCTCTGAGTTAATGGAATACCGAGTTAATGGGATAACTGAGTTAATGGAATAGCTCCTAGAATGCCATCACAATTTCTACTATAGGCCCCAGGAACATTCCTGGGACAATATATATATATATATATATATATATATATATATATATATATATATATATATATATATATATATATATATATATACTAGGAGACAACTACCCTGTCTATGAGATGGGGGCACTATTATAATAAACTCTGCAAAGATTAAAAGAGTGGTCATGCTAACCCATTCAAAGGTGGGCTATAAGACCCTATCATAGAAAGAGAACAGAGAACAGAGTACTCTAAATTTTCCTGGAATTGAGCAGAGTGGACAGAGGAGCTTGGGGGAATGGAGATATCGATATACCATGGAAAATATAGTATGAAATTATTTGCGATATCAGGTATGATTTTTTTATCAGCCCTCTCTTTAGATGTTTTGCAAAAGAGCTGATCTGAGAGGAAGGCAATATTGTTGTCCTCTGAAATTTGCATCACTTAAGACCTAGGACAGAGGTGTGGCTTGCTTGTTTGTTGCTTGCTTGGGGACGCAGTTTATGCTTGCTCTTTTTAGGCTGGGGAGAAAAAATTGTGCTGTTCTGGTGAAGAAGGACCACTCCGCAGGAGACATCTTGGAGAGAGCACATGGTCAGAAGTCTGGGCAGTAACTAGAGGTCTGGAGAATTTCTTGCCTTGAATTGTGATAGCAGAGTGTGTATTTAACTGTTGGTGATAAGAAAAAGGCCTTTTGGATTATTTGGACTCTTGTGGATTTTTGTCTGTTGATTGCGAGCCTCTTAGGTGACCAGGGAACTGGATCCCGATATAGTTGGGGTCCCGGATGTGGGTCCCTGACATTTAACAAGTTCTATGTTTTTTGTCCAACACATCTAAAACAGTTAAGTTATGATTAATAACTTAATCATAGTCAATCAATCACTGACTATATTGCTATCAGGAAAAGCAAAAAAAATCCATGATAGTGAGGCACATTAAAAATCTCTATATATCTAGATTCTGGTGACACACAATTTACGTTTGTAAATCACTTAGAGATATTATTAAAATGTCGGTAACTTCAACATATACCAAACCTATTGTTCCATATGTTATAAAAGAATTACTTGATCATTTGATCACTTCACTTGAATCCTGCTATTCATCGATTTGCTCGAGCGGGTGCCATTTATTTTTTTTATTTTTTTATTTTTACAATTACAAAGATATACAATTAAAAAGTTCATATTTGGGTTTTGGTCATACAGTGTACTAGCACCCATCCCTCCACCAGTGCCCATCTCCCACCACCAACGTCCCCGGTTCCCTCCCCCTCCTCCAGCTCTCCTCCATGGCAGGTTCTTTATTTCTTTCCATTCCTCTCTCTTTCTCTTTTCCTTCCCTTCCAGACAATGGATTACAGAACATACATTAAAGGGTTGTCATGTGTATCTGTTTGCCTCTATTTAATGCTCAGTTCTAGGTTGGCATTAGTATCCTTGACAATTGTTTGCACACTGTTCCATTTTCTGACTTAACTAGACTCTGACTCCCACACATGTGTGATAATTTCCACCTTTGACAAAATCTCCTGATATATGTTTCACTTGACCATGGATATTGATATCATAATATACACACATATATATATATATTTATGTTATGCAAATAAATGCAGTCATTCTGTATCTGTCTCTCTCCTTCTGGCTAATTTCATTCAACATAATCTCCATGTCCATCCATTTATAGGCAAATTTTATAACTTCATTTTTCCTAACAGCTGCATAGTATTCCATTGTGTAGATGTATCAAAGCTTCTTTATCCCGTCATCGATTTTCTGGCACTCTGGTTGCTTCCAGATTCTGGCTATTGTGAATAATGCTGCTATGAACATAAAAGTATGGATGGTGTTTCCGCTGCGTATTTTTGGTTTCCCAGAGTAGATTCCCAGGAGTGGTATGCCGGGTCAAATGGAAGTTCAATTTCTAGTCTTTGGAGGAAAGTCCATATTGTTTTCCAGAAAGGCTGTACCAGCTGGCATTCCCACCAACAATGGATGAGTGTCCCCTTTTCCCCACATCCACGCCAGCACTTGTTGTTCTTGCTCTTTTGAATATGTGCCATGTGATCTTTTGACGTCCCATGGGATCCAGTAGGTAATGGCTCTAGTTCAGTGGTCATCTCCAAATCACATTACATGTCCAGCCCATCTGATTTTCGATGCCTTGGAAAATGAGACAGCGTCCCTGATTCTGGAATAGTGATGGAGGTCGGAATTCCAGATTCCTTCTTAATACTATAAGCAATCCTGCATAAAAGCAGGATAGCTTAAATTTGAAACCATATCCAATAAAGTCCTAAGTCTGTTGATAAACAGTAATCCCACTTTCCAATCATAATACAATTTTTACTGAAGAATGTCATAGGGCCATTCATTTTCACATAAAGCAATTTAAGAGAAAATATCCTTCAGAAAATATGCATTCTAATGAGACAACTCTCTTAAGTTTATGTTAACTCCAAAATAAAAGGGACTGATACCAAGTATTCAAACTTCATAGAAAAAAAACAATTTAAGTATTTGGGAATTAAAGTGATTGCTGTTTGTGACTTCTTCCCTGTGTAGTAACAATGACTTTTAGAATAGAAAGCACGAATTCAGACTCTCACATTCAGGTGACTTTATCAGTGATTAGTGCTTTTGTGAAGGTACTTCACTGGCTTATTAGACAAGTTAGGATTTCAGGAAAGCTCCTTAGCAGCAGTAGTGAAATCCACTTTTATAAAATTATTCAATGATTCTTCCATAATAGTCTTAGTGAAAATAAGTATGCCAGATAAATAATCAATCCCATAAGAATTCTTTATTAAGCCATCTCAGATAGCAAGAGAGTCACTTACCCTTGTGCCTCATCATGCTTGTGGGCACCTGTGAAAAGAGGAGGGAACAGTATACTCTCAAGGCTGCCATCAAGATTGCTGCTAAAATGAAGTTTGGAGAAAATCATAGTCTATTGTTTTCTTATGTGAACAATCCCTGAAACAGAAAAAACATGAGATAAGCACTTGGGGAATATCACTACTTCTTCTTCAAACTGCCTGTGAGTGAGATGAGTCGTATTAAAGTTATCCATCCAGCACCTGGGAAATTGCAAGTTGCACTTACAGTGTGGAAGTGTAATGTCTATTTCAGTCAGCAATTTTCTTTTAGAAGTACTAAAATGTCACTATTGCTTTCATTCTCCTAGTCTAAAGAAGTTCACTCTTTTCTTTTCTCACACACAATTATATGAAGTCCACTCTGCCTATGTGCCATATTTAGAAAGAAAAAAAAAACATGTTTTCAAGGGGGTTCATTGTAATCAAACCTTAGAGTCTTACTGTTACAAAATCCATTTTCTATATTTCTCGACTTTACATTGAAGTCATTAGTTGGTTAGAGTCTTTGATATGCTTTTATAAATACTTTATTCCTTTATAGAGGAGGATAGAACACATTTATAATGCAATCCCCAGTATAACTTTTTACCATTTTAAGTTGTATTTTTTATAGAATATATGTCACTTCCATCCCATTTGTACACTTATATACCCCAATAGGTACCATATCAAGATATTGTGTCCTATTTCTGGGAAAGACATGCTCATAAGTTGAGGATTCTGTGTCTATATATTTCTGTCCACATCACATTTTTGGTAGGATGATATAGCCCACAGAGCACACTAGGAATTATTTTTCTTTGTTGTACTTTAAAAGCAGTCATTTTTGTAACTGCAGTAATAATTTCTATACAACTATGAAAAAAAATCTTGGTATCTGGAAGGTACAACTTACTGGCATCAACAGGAAAAATAATGATAGGACTTTTTCTTATTTAGGGACACACACTGTCAAAGACAATTGTCACATAGAGAACACTATAGATATCATAGGAATCATTTCTCGGATGAGTATATTCTCATTTCAATGATTATTTTTAATTTGATATTAATAACTTTTGTGACTGAAATATTCTTTGCTTTTCAAAATTCTTAAATAAAATTTGCCAGTTTAATCTGTGGCATATAATCACACGGAAAAAATATTCATAGAAAAAATCACAAATCAGACTAAGGATTAAATGCCCATATAAATTATAGAGAATATTTATTGCTTTTCTTATATAAAGAACTGAGGGAATTTCTCATTTTAAAAAATATGTATAAGAATAAAGCAAACATGGAAGTGTCTAACTGTATTATTATTTTCAATGCCAGTAATTTAATTATCTTTAAATAAATGAATAGAGCATTGTCATAACAAACCGAATAAGATAAAAGTCAAGAATGTGAAAACAATTATACCATAATGTTCTCTAAGTATAAATGTTAAAAGCTCATATATATATATATATATATATATATATATATAGGAGTGAAAGACTGTTGAAGAAGATTTTAGCTATAATTTCCACATTTACAGCAGAACAATGACTAAATATTTTATAATGTGGTAGTGCCACAAAACTCATATTCATTAGGATTCTTAGAAAATACTCTGTTGAGCTATCCAAAACTTCCCAATGCTTTTAATTGAACTGTTTTTGCTTAGGAGAATCTGGTATCCTCTTTTAAAATATTAGTTCATAATTCAGAATATGATGTCCTGATTCACTGACTAGACATTGTTAAATATTTCATATATGACCTATAGGTTTTTACCTAAATCATAATTTTTAATATCACTTGTTCTCCTGTCACATTTATCTCCATGATTCTTACTTGCATACATTTTACCATGATCTAAACTTTCATTTAATATCTAGGATTCAGCCGCACTGTGAATAGGACTGTATTTCTCATTTGACCTTTGTTGTGTCCTAAACTTGTTTACTTACGCAAGTTATGATAGATTAATTTTAATAAAGGTAAGAGGAGACAAAGTAGAGAAGGGGAAAGACATCTTGGTTCAGTAGTGGAGGATTATTGTCACTGTTGGTTGCAGACTGTTGTGAAATAGTATTGCAAGTATAAAACAATAATGTGGAAATTATTGTAAGTCAAGCCGCTCAATTAGTAATAATAATGTGAATAACATTATTATGCTCAAGTAAAATGTGTGGGCATAATTGGCTCAGGTAGAAACTTTGTAGAGAGATATGTATGCTTCTGTTTTCTAGAAAAGAACATGATTCTGCTTCTGCCAGTAGAAGTGTCAAGGGAAATGTGGGTTATTTTCTGGTAAAATGATCTTATTTTGACAATTGTCACATTTTCTCAATTTTATATATCTGAAATATTAAATAGCAACTAAAACTATCATTTGTTCTTCATTATAGTTATATGTATATTAAACACTTAGTGTACTTGTACTATTTATCTTTGGACTTTTTTATCGTGTAACAACAGTCAAAAGTCACTTGCACCCAGACAGTATTTCAAAAACTTCAGAGGCCTACCTCATCACAACGGGACAAAGTCAGAGGTGAGGGCAGAGTTATTTTCATTTAATATGATAACACACACGCACACACACATAAACACACCACACGCCCCATTAGAAAATACACAGCAATATAACTCACCATAAACACAGAGTGTAAAAAAAGTTGGAGTCTCTTATGTCCATTAATATAGCCTTCCTCTTCCACAACCATAACCAGTGTTTGGGAAAGGAGTGCTAACTTTGAGTGGTTTGATCATTTGTCTATTTTAGCACTTTGATGACTTGCCTGACTATTTTTCTCCCCTAAAACTTATATGCAGCAGCTGTCAGAATATCTAAAATGCATCATGGAGATTATAGATGAAAAAGCCCCTAAACATAAAAGTTGAAGAGAGTTGTGTGGGTTTTTTATAAGCACTTGTTGCTGTTGTTTTTCAAAAATCTTAATTCTCGGGCTCCCAAGAAGCAAGTACCCTAAATATAGCACACACAGGTTATGTCTCTCATAATGTTACAGGGAAAATAACAGGGCCAAAAAGCAGATAAGGTAGGAATGCAGAGCAGAAATAATCTGAGACAGTCCTAGTGCGTTGACCTGGTTCTACTGCGTGCAGTAAATCATAATACTAAGGCAGTATCAGTCTATCGCTACATTTTATGATATATAATAAATAACTATATGTTTTATACTTTTCTGTTTCTTGAGTATTTAATGAATATATTATTAAATATCAATGGCTATGTTTACATTGTAGTAATAATCACATATGTACAGAAATTAAAATAAGCAAGCCGTTTACAAGTGACATAAATTTTTACAGCACTTAATCAAAACTTTAATTACTTTCAATATAAGAAAGAAACAAATGTAACATTTTAAATTAACACCAATTTCTTTCATTAAATTATATAGCTATTTTCACTAGTCATTGCTAAGAATTGGTTCTATTATAATATAACCATCTACTGTCTATAAACTCTCAATTCAAATTTCATAATTCTTAAGTTAATAGTTGTGTTTACACATAATGAGTATTGCAAATATTGTTTGAACCAGACTAAAATGTAATAATTTTATTTTAATATCTATTTTATGTTATGTTAATGCCTATTTTAATTTGCTTTGACTAGATATTATATAGCCATAACTACTTTTATTTCCGTGTCTCCAAAATATGCTGTCTAGTGAAATAATTCTTAAAGTATATTCTTGAGACTATAACATCAGCTTAGAATTGCAATTTACTTTGTATTTAATGTTAATGGTTACAGTTATGAACTGCCATGTCAGAAAATAGCTAACTAGGCCTACCACTTCAAGACGATCTTTGTTTCAGATATATTTCTAAAGTATTAAATGAGTAATAGTATTATTTATTCTTTTTTCTCTCAACAGGAGACATTAAATAACATTTTTCCCTACTTAGAATTAAGTTACTCTTAAATTACTGCACATATTCACCTAAGAACTCTTCTTGCTGTTATTTTTCTTAAGGACAACATTCCTTTGGTCCGTTGACTCCTGATATACACATCTTACATAGGGGTATATTAATGAAAAAATTTTATTTTATTGTATCACAGTAAGATACAAGATACAAAGTTGTTCGTGATTCGGTTTCAGACATAAAATATTCGATCACCCCAGTTTTCCTCCTGCTCCCCTATCCCTCATGCCCACCTGTATGGAAAGCACTCCTCCTCCTCCTCCTGCTCCTTCTCCTACCCTTCCTCTTCCTCTTCTAATTCACTCTTCTTTCTTCTTCTTCTTCTTCTTCTTCTTCTTCTTCTTCTTCTTCTTCTTCTTCTTCTTCTTCTTCTTCTTCTTCTTCTTCTTCTTCTTCTTCTTCTTCTTCTTCTTCTTCTTCTTCTTCTTCTTCTTCTTCTTCTTCTTCTTCTTCTTCTCTTCATCTTATTTTCTACTTCCCTCTTCTTCCTTTTCTTCCACTTCTCCTTCTCCTCCTTTTCCTCCTCTGCCTCTTCCTCCTCCTCCTCTTCCTCCTCTTCCTCCTCCACCAACTCTAGTTTCATTTCTTTGCGTGTTTAAATCTTGATTCAACTTTGGGAGTTCTATAATGGATGAATTGATAATCCAGGAATTCATCCATTTTGTATGTTCTCTGGTTCATTTGTGGCATAAAAATTCTAAAAGCAGTCTCTGATGATCCATTGAATTCCATTGATGTTCCCTCTTTCATTTATGTTTCATTTTTGTTTGGATTCTCTATCTTTGTTTAGCTAGTGGTCCAATCTTCTTTACTTTTTTAATCATTCAGCTCATTTGGATTGTTTTGTAGGATTCCATTTAATTAATTTCTGAGGTGTTGCAGGTATGACTATTGTGTGTGGCTGCCTCAGCAGGTGGCATACAGGAGACAGGCTTTTCTACACTCAGCTCTGCCCCGTGGGCCTTGGATGGTTGATACTCTGAAATAGAAAAGACTGGACACCCTGGAATGAACCCATAGCCGAAGCAAAGCCTGGCACGCTACCCGTGGTGTATTCGATATGCCAAAAACAGTATCATTAATGGACCTCATTCCCAACTAATGAAGACATTTCAGGCACCCACTTGAGGAAATTGATGAACAATGGGAAGTCAAGTGATTCAAGTGATAAGTATTATTAATTTATTCCTCTAGCCTGCTTTGGGCATATTAGGTTGATAATTTTGTAATTCTTAATTGTGAAATCAAATTATTTATGTGGCCCTCCCTATCTTGCTTCCTGGTGTATGCTTGTAAAGCTATAAACTTTTCTCTAACACTTCTTTTGTTAAGTTTGTTAACTTGTATAACTTGTATTCTTGTTGTTCATAGATTTGCTAGAGAGGGCACCAGTAACATCTCCATATGTCCTGTCCCATGCTAGTGTAGTAGCAGCTCTGCCCCATGTATCTGTTACTTTAACAAAATGACTTGATTTTAATAATTTTAAGTGTCCTATAAGTATATAAGACCCTATATGTTATCTAATTTGTTATGAATGATTGTTGCAAGTTAATTTTTATTTTTTTCTCTCTGAAGTCCTTTTCATGAGCTAGAAAGATTGTATAGGGGAAAAGTAGTTTGCCTTGTATGTGTTTAACCTGTTTGATCCCAGATCATATATTAGTCTTCCAAGCACTGTCAGGAGTCATCCTTTAGCTAGAATTTTGAATTGAGAACCACTGTGTATGCCCTAACCCTAACTCCTGTGCCCCAAAAAGACAAAAAATTTGTATGCAACTCACTAAACTAATTTATGCAAAATAATATTTTATAATTCATTTTTGTTTTAGACCGAGAGTCAGGGACACTGTCTCATTTGCCAAGGCATCGAAAGTCTGTTGGGCTGGACATGTAATGCGATTTGAAGATAATGGCTCTGGAATAGAGCCATTACTGACTGGATCCCACAGGATGACAAAAGATTGAATGGCTTCCCACCTACAAGATGATCAAACTTCTTCGTCAATACCCTGAGCATATAGCTTGAGGCTCTTCGTACTCCTGGAGCAAACAGATGCCATTGGGCTACACTGGCACGTGATCGGGACAAATAGAAACAATAGTGGCGCCTGCTTGTGCAAATTAGTGAATAATTGGATATCAAGTGTCAAGTGATCAAGTGATTCATTTTTGGTGGGAATGTTGACTGATTCAGTTTTATGGAAAACAATACGGACATTTCTCCAAAAACAGCAATTTGATCCCATTTGACCCAGCAGTATCACTCATAGGAATAAATTCTGGGTATCCAAAAACTACAGCAGAAAGTCTACCTGACATCAGTCAGGTAAAAACGTCGATTGAATATGATGTGGTCAATTTCATTTGTGAACTCTGCGCGCCAGGACATTCCCACGTCCAACATTTAGATTCATCCTTCTGGAACTGTGAGTTACCATGAATGGTCTTGGTCAACATGATGAACTCAGATAGTCTCTCACCTTGTTCGTTCCATTCTAGGCCATTGGTCCTGATGTGGAGTTCTTTGGCTTATCATCTCAGTATCTTGGCATTAAAATCACTGACTTTGATCTTGTATAATGTGTGATCTTTATAGAACTGCTCCAGTTACTTGTAGAATTTCTCAATTTCTTCTTCCGTATATTGGATGTTGGTGTGAAGATATTCAAGATAGAAACTGCTGGCAATGAGCCACACCTCTTTGAGTGTAATCATCCTATCCGGTTTGTTAGGCACTCAAATGAGTCAATGCTCATTGCCAGGTTTGTGTTGACAAGGATATCAACACCACCAACACCTCTATCATCCCATCTTCTGAGGAACAGTTCTTCACAGGTGTCAGAAACAGCAATTGACACCTTCTCCTCTTGGTCAGACCAATTATGTCGTGCTTGATCTTTCACGCTTCCACCATCAGGCCGCTGATATATGCTTCTGATGCCAGCTTATGTTCATTAAAAATATAGACAGTCATTTTAGTCTGTCTTCCTTTTGGCAGCTTAGTTTGGCCCTGAGATTTTATCAGCCTCTACTTGTTCATCCTTCTTAGTGCTGCCATATTTAGCACTCTTCCAGCGTCAGGGGCATGTAATCCATTGTTTTTACTGGTTTGGGCATAATGAATATGTCTCAGACAGCTTGTCAGGCTCTGCCATGTGGGTGGTATACCCTTAGTAACTTGCCGGGCTCTGTGACAGGGGTGGGTAGACTATTCTTGGTAAGTTACAGATGAATCCTGTGGCCAAGCAGCCAAATTTAATGGGTAGAGCATGTAGCAACTCTGCCTGGTTACATGTGTCTGTGGTTCAAGCATACCTAGGCTTGTAATAATTTCCTCTGTAGACTGGCTCTCTGACAAGTCAAGCTTGAGAGTGACTTACTCTCTTTGGTGGAACTCTGATGAGTTATGTAGTCTGGGTGATGAAAAATGCTGCCATCATGGGGTGGGGTTTCCTCTGGGTTCCTCTGAGGCTCTATTGGAATGGTGGGCTCGGACTGGAAGTCGCTCCTGACCCCTTGTGGTCAGTAGAGAACAGGGAGTGCAGTGGGGAGAGCTGGTATCTGTATACTAACAATGGATAATAGCCCCTTTCCCCCCTGCATCCATACCAGCACTGCTTGTTTTTGCTCTTTTGGATATGCGCCAGTCTCTTTAGTGTGAGATGATATCTTATTTTGTTTTGATTTCCATCACCCTCATGATTAATAATGAAGAGCATTTTTTATGTGCCTTTTGGTCATTTGAAAATTTTCTTTGAGTAAGTTTTCTGCTTATTTATTCTCATTTTTTGATGGCAATGACTGTTTTTTCTAGTAAAGTTTTGCCAGTGAGTAAAAAATATGAAGTGGAGCAAGGAAAGCCTCTTCAACAAGGGATGATGGGAAAACTGGGCAGCCATGTATAAAAAAAATGAACTTAGACCTCTGTCTAAGCCATGCACAAAAATCAGATCTAAATGCATAAAAGATCTCAATATCAGACCTGAATTCACAAAGTACATTAAAGAAAACAGGCAAAATCCTCCATGGAATTTAAACTAAAGGGGTCTTCAAGATGAAATACCGATAACAAAGCAACTGGAACTGAAGATAACTATATGGGGCTACATAAAACTATAAAGCTTCTGTACCTCAAAATAATCACTGACTAAAATACAAATTACAGCTCATGGAGTGGGAAAGAATATTCACCCAATGCCCATTGATAAGAGGTTAATATCCATGACGTATCAGGCACTGGTGGAACTTTATAAGATGAATTGATGTTTATCTTAGGAAATAAATTTACCTACCCTGTCAAAAGAGGCAGTTTATATGCAAAAGAACTAGGAAGCTCATTTTCAAACCAAAATTATTTGCATATTTGTAGCCACCTCCATGAGAGTAGACACATTTTTGCCTTGGACTGGCCCTCTGACAACTTATATATACTGTAAATCTTAAGGAGATTTTTTTGTTTGTCCTGTATTTTTTTTTTCATTCAGTAAGTGTTCTATCTTTTGTCTTTCTCGTGTATATGGTTAGGAACCAAGATAAGAATAGGGGGAACTTTTTTTATTTTACTTACCCATGGGAAGAAGAGTTAGCTGTTTTTAATTGAAAGCTCAGCTCTTGCCTTCTTTTGATAAGTTTCTGGCACAAAGTAATTAGCATGAAGTCCAGAACATTTAATTGTTACTAGTTGGTTTCATTCATCTGTGAAATATAAATTAAAAAAAAATTTGGTAAAAAATTAAACAAGCAAATAAATGCTAAACTTAGTGATAAGAGGTATGAGAAATATCAGTGTAACTGGTATAGGGGTATTTACAATGCAATTACAAAGCACAAAACAATGAATTTTATGGGCGTGGTGAATTCCCTACACCTATATGTCCCTAGATTCTATAAAGTCAAAAACTTATGATAAATCTGTTAAAAAGGAGGAAAGTAAAGTAAATAAAATTGATATAATGAGGGGGCGGAGCAATAGTCCAGTGGGTAGGGCTTTTGCCTTGCATGTGGCCAACCTGGGTTCGAACCCCAGCATCCCATATGGTCTTCTGAGCACTGTCAGGAGTAATTCCTGAGTGCAGAGCCAGGAGTAACCCCTGAGCACTGCCAGGTGTGACACAAAATACAAAAAAAATAATAAAAAATAGATAAAATGAATCTTTGTTGTATAAAAACCTCAGTATAAGACATATGAATTAATTATAATGAATCATTAATTAATATTATTATATATAGAATATTTTTTCCAGTTACCATATTGGCTAAATTTTTACCTATTCACTTTGTTCTCAGTTAAACATAATATAACAATGACCATTAACCTCTGATATACAATTCAATAAAACACAGTTTGATGGGTTAAGATGGAGATTAAAACAGGTAATACACTTATCTTGCTGTGGTTGACCTGGATTTGATCTTTGGAACCTTAACTAGTCTATATGGTCACAAAAACATATTTCTAGAACAGCCTATAAGTGATGGTAGCTCCTTTATGTTTGTTTTGTTTTGATTAAAGTCTAATGCTTCGAGGCTGAGCAATAATACAGCGGTTAGGATGCTTGCTATGCACACAACCAACCTAGGCACAAATTCCAGCATCCCATATTATTCCCAAAGCTTTTCAGAAGCAAATCCTGAGTGCAGAGGAATGTGTAACCCCTGAGCATTATTTCTTGTAGCCCCCAAATAAAAACAATAACATAAAAAAAATCTGATGCTTATTGGTTCTCACTGACATTCTAAGTTTGATTTCATTTTCCTTTCTCCATGTTTATGAACTTCATGAGGACTTTTTGTCATGGAAAAAGTAAGAATATATCTAAATGTATTTTTTAAACCATTAGCTCCCTTTAAAAGATAAATACTTTTACAAAGTCAAGCCTAATGCCAACTCTCTTAATAGAGTGCAAAAGAAAAATGCTCTTCAGTACTTTGTAATGAATCAACTCTAGTAAAAGAACAACTAATTTCATTTTTCACAGTTCTTTTTAACTGTGCAACTAAAATTGTCTTGTGTAAATTAGTATGAGATTTTTGTTCGGAGAAGCACAGCTTGAGGTTGTAGAAAACCTCTAACACTTATATCTTATCAGCAATATGCTTTTCTGTTTGTGATCACAAGTTTTTCCTCTGTCTTCTTTTTACTTAAAAGTCCTGCTGTTTCTTCCCCACACATAGCAAGTGCTATGTCCCTCTGGGCTCCAATACTGTAGATACTGACACACACTGTTTCTGTTCCCTTGATGGCGATTTACACTGGAGGGAGTTTGTTGGATTTTTCCCTAAGTTTTCTAAGCATAATGTATTAAACTTTTTTAACATAACAGTATTAACATCTACGTAAAACTACTGAGTAATGAGAAACATTTTTAAGAAAAAATTTTATATAACACTGTATTAAAATTAAACAAAACTGTTATATCATTTTGTGTTTTGAAACTGTTGTTAGTGTCAGGTTTATAGCCAGGGAAACAGAAGTCAGGGGCTTTATTTATTAATATAGTCTATATGACTTACTTTCCATAACAAAATTTAAATATTACGAGGGATTGTACTCTGAAGCCTAAAATACTTATTTTCTAGTAATTTTTGTCTTTTATTTATTTATTTATTTATTTATTTAATCATTCATATTTATTTATTTAGTTATTGTTGAAGGGTATGAATATACCTTGCAGTGTTAAGAGCTGCAATTGGCACTGTGCCTAGAAGCTACCACTGGCAGTGCTCACTGAACCATAGGCTCTTCTGAGGATCACATTTGCGTCATCCACTTGCAAGAAAAATGCCATGAGCCTTATACTAATTCAATATTCTTAAAGGACTAATAATCAGTCATTTACAGCAGAAACATTGATGTCAGTTGCCACTATTGTAAATGTTTTCAGGATTTTAGTTTTCTTTTTATCTTTTAAAAAAGATATCATATTTCATGACTTGATATTTTATAATAGTTATATTTAATTGTAGAGCTGGTACTCAGATGCAAAAGTATTGGATTTTAGAACCCGATATATCATTTTCAGATTTTGTGATTTCACAGTGTGTGATTTTGACCATAATGGTACTCAAAATGTTGTTTCCTAATCTTTTGAGCATCTACGAAAATTATGAGAATATGTAGTGGGGCTATCAATGTTATTTCCTCAACACACTTATCACTTATCACTTAACTTCCCATTGTTCATCAATTTGCTTGAGCAGGCACCAGTAATGTCTCCATTTGTCCCTGTGCGCATGTAAGTGTAGCCCAATGGCTTCTGCTTGCTCCAGGGACACAAACAACCTCAAACTATTCAGGTTTTTTACAAAGAAGTCTGAACATCTTGTAGGTGTGAGACCACGTGTTCTTTTGAGGTCCCATGGAATCGTAACATCTCTAGTCCATTGGTCATCCATGAATCACATTACATATCAGGCATATCTGAGTTTCATCATCTTGGCAAACAAACTCATGGAGCTGACCTCCCATGGCTGGTAGGGGCTTGGCCAGTCCCTGGCCAAGTTCAACATTGCTCCAAGTGTTCACTCACATGTGCGGGGGGAGGAACCAGGCTAGCTGGACTTGGAATGGGGATTTGGGCTCCTCCGCCCTTTCCTCCACCTCCATGCCAGCTACCCCGGAAGAGAGAGATGCCAGACCCTCAGTTCCATGGCACGCAGCCACTTTCCGGCCGTGCGACAATCTTAAATAGTACTAGATGTTAGGATCAGGTCCTTCCCAGTATCTTTCACATTTATACACTGTATACAGTACTAAGCATGTTCTTGCTGTGACCCATCATCTCAATGAGTCTAGCAGGAAGCCAGAGCAACACACACATCATGAGGTCAGTCATTCTCAATATCTAGACTCCTTAGCTCCTCAGAGCTCCACCCAAGAGAAAGCCTGACCTTTCCCCATTGAGTTTCATCAGTAAATGCTCGAGATGAGAGCCTTCTACTGAGAATATACCACCCTACACAGCAGAGCCTGGCAAGCTACCCATGTTTTTATTTGATATGCCAAAAAAACAGTAACAATTATCAACTTCATTCCTATGACCTGAAAGAATGGCTTGACGCTTTTCCTATTCCTGGAGCAAGCAGATGCCCCTGGCTTACATTTGCTTGCAACAGGACGTATGGAGATGTTCCTGGTGTCCACTCAAGCAAATCTATGAACAACAGGAAGACAAGTGATACAAGTGATACAAGTGGCAAACAAGACAACATCCTTGATTCTTGAATGTTGATGGAAGTTGGAACTCTGGATTCCTTCTCTCACTTGAGTGAATTGGTATACTCCAAGTGTGACTTTTATTCCTCTTTGGACACTCGAATAGCATTTTCATCCTTTTCTCATAGGACTCAGGTCTCTGAGGCATATGTTAGTGCAGGTAGAATAGTGGAGTCAAAAAGTTGTGCCTGCAGCCGGAGGCTCTTTGTCTTCTTTACCACATCCTTGATGCTCATAAAGGTGTTCCATTTGCTTTCTTCCTCCTGTGTAGTTAAGGTGCTAGGTTGTTTGTCATGTTGAGTTCTCAACGTAGATATACATAACTGCTGCATTCAGAGATGTTCATTCCATTGAAACAAATGGAGTATCAGGAATGAGCCTATTTCTTACAAACATTGTCTTCTTGAAATTCAGATGCAGTTTACCTTTCCATACTCATGGTTGAAGTCAGCCAGCATTTGTGCCACTTGACTGATATTTGGTGTTATTAGAATGATGTCATCAGCGAAGCGGGTGGTATAGTTGCCGACCATCTATCTTGACTCCCATTCCTTCCCATTCCAGTAATCACATGATGTTCTCGAGGGTGGCACTGAAGATTTTCCGTGAAATGGTATCTTCTTGTTGAAACCCTCTCTTTACATTGATGATCGCTTCCTTGATGATCACCTCCACACATTATGCCCACAAAAAATTAATTATTTAAGATAGGCAAAGCAGTGTCCTGCATCAGTTTTCAAGATTAATGGTTAATGTTAAATAAACTACGATTTAGTTAAGGAAATTGAAATATAGAGAAGGAAATGTATTGCCTTATGAGTGAACAACCTGTTTCAGACATAATCTATAGATAAATCATTTCTATTTCTCTGTATGGATTGCCGGTCATATAATATCTATGTCTCAGTTTCTCCTTTTATAAAAGCTTGGTAAGGACATCATGCTTTAATTAAACTTTAGAAGTATGTTTATTCACTCTAAAAAATGGGGGCAGGAGTGATAGTCCAGCAGGTAGGGCATTTGCCTTGCATGCAGCCGGCCCATGCCGGCCACGGTTCTATGCCCGGCACCCCATATGGTCCCCGAGCACCGCCAGGAGTAATTCCTGAGTGCAGAGCCAGGAGAAATCCCTGAGCATTGCCAGGTCTGACCCAAAAAAAAGAAAATAAATAAATAAATAAATAAATAAATAAAATAAATAAATAAATAAATAAAAGCATGATGATTTAAAAATTTATTCTAAATTGTTTTAACCATATAACCAACATATTTATAACAAAAGCATGAAATTAAAATTATATTTCATAAAAGCATAAAATTAAAATAATATATGCATAAAATTAAAAATTAAATTTATAACATATTTATAACAAATATTTATAACATATTTATAATAAATCATGAAATTAAAATTATATTTCATAAAAGCATAAATTGAAATAACATACACATAAATGATCATACATAAATGTGTATGTTATTTTAATTTTATGCTTTTATGAAATATAATTATATTCATCTTTTGTTATAAATATGTTGGTTAGGGTTAGAGGGTAAGCATCCAGATAAGCATCCAGACATTAAATGCTCTCTCAATCATTATAATTCTTTAATTTAGATCAGAAGATCCTTACACATGACTTAAAATTTTGCTAATGTCACCACTTTGAGTTTCTTTCTGACAAATTGTAAAGTTGCTCCTATTGATTATCTTTTAGAAACTAAAAATAGATTTTTTTTCTCTAATATTTCCTGGGAGATCTAAGAAGGTGAGTTTAAGGTGTTGAATCTCAGGACATTGTTTTTGTTCTACCATCACTAGGTTTTATCAACACTTTTTCTTGGGGGAAGTGTTATGGGTCATGTCTGGCAGTGCTCAGGAAATACTTATGGATCTATGCTCAGTGATAATTTTAAACAGTTCTCAGAGGACAATTATATGTTTCCTGGTATCCACCTGGGTCTACTGCATGCAAGGCAAGCCCTACTGTGGGCACTCTTCTCATCCTTGACCTTTACAACTCTCCCACTTGCCCAATCAGCATCTCCTGCAATTTCTCCACTCTTTTATATAATTTTCTACAAAGGTGTCATTTAAGTATTTTCCACTGGTAAAGTTGTACACAGGAGTGCCATTATTCTATCAGTTTATTTATATTTAAATTTGGGTACGTCCATGGATCCAATAAAGTGTTTGACACTTAGGGGTTATTTTTCTGCTTTCATATTTTCATCTTTTGCATAGTTCAAATTCTTAGCTTCTCAAATGCAGAATTGGGAAGTGGAAAAGCAGAGATTTTGAAAAAAAATATTTTGGAAGAGAATAAGTAATTTATACCGGATTCTCATCCAAACTGAACTTGTCACCTTGATGTTATAGGGTTCTCTAGCTTAATAATCACAAGAGATGTGTACAAAAAAGATTCACTGAGTAAAATTTTGATAAGAGCATAGAAAGTTTCCCTTGAGAAATGTTATGCTGTTTGATTTCTATAGTAACTGGGATTTGTTCACTGATAATTAACTAAACTGCAATACAATAATGTAGAAAGGAATAATGCTTTCTTAAGAGAGAGGGGCACGCAAGCAGTGTTCAGGGATTACTCCTGGTTCTGCACTCAGGGAGGACTCCTGGAGATATTGGGGAAAACCATATGGGGCACCTGGGATTAAAACGTTTGCATGCAAGGTAAGTACCCTATGAGCTGTACTATTTCTCAGCTACTTGATAATGCTTAATTTAATATTAGCAGACATACATAACTGAAAAGCAAAAGTAGTCATCCCATTCAGTTGGCAGAACTCTAGTTATTCTCTGTGCTAACTTTAAGACTTTCCTTCATGGATTTGTCATACTTCACTGACCTTGGATATTGGTCTTGCTATTACTTGTGAGCCTACTGAAAGACAAAGCAAAACTAAATTTGTTAAAACCAATCTCTGAAAACAAGGCATAAGTGTGATCAAATTGTTTGGGTCAGTCGTTGACTGACCCAAAAGTCTTTGAATTTTGCTTGGGGCATACATCTTTTTTGGTACTCATGGCCAGTTTAAGTTCTATCAATCTTTTTCCCAATATCATTATCACTGATAACACATATAGTTTTGCAAAAACAGCAGATCGATATCCATTCACACTTAAAGTTACACCTCCAATTCTTTATATCACCTTTCCTTTCATCATAACAAATCCTGGATCCAGCAATGTTATAAATGTTGTAGGAATTTACAATCAGATCATAGTTTAACTAGTATGAGCTCTTTGAGAGGAAATTTTTTTTCTCAAGTTTATCACCTCACTTCAAAATCTGAGACAGGATTCAGCAATACATATATTATGTGATAAAACTGAATGGATGAATAGGTGCATATTTAAGTTAATGATAGGTTGTAGAACAAATTACTTCCTCGGTTTTAAACTGACAAAACTCCCTTTGTATAATAATACCGTATTATATCCCATATCTATTCTTTACATTTGTTCATTTTACTGTCATTAAAAATGTATTTCCTTTGTATTTTGCAAAGTAACTCTCCTTTTTTCTTTTTCATTAATTTGTATTCCCCTAATTTGCTCCTGATTTGCGCTAATGCAATCAATCGTTGGTAGAATGTCAGCCTTTGTGTTTTGTTCTTTCAGAGGAAACCACAGTTAATTGATTCAAAGATCCATCCTTTTTTTCTCTCACGATAATATCCTCATAAAGAATCACCGTTTATTTATTGTATCATCAATGTCATATTTAAAAGTCACATAGAACACAATGGTATTTCTAATCTCCATAACTTTGTGCACCAACATTATAATTAATTATTTTAAGAACATTTTATTAAATTTTTTTGGTAAAGTTTGTTAACCCTTTATCTGACTGCAAAGAACTTTTACACAGAGTACACAGTATACATTGTATATTAAGAACACGAGTTCATACAAGCATTTAAACTTTGTTTTTTTTTTTTTTTTTTTTGCTTGTTTGGGTCACACCTGGCAATGCTCAGGGGTTACTCTTGGCTCTGCACTCAAGAATTACTTCTGGCGGTGTTCAGGGGACCATATGGGATGCCGGGAATCAAACCTGCGCCCGGCATGGGCCGACCAGCGTGCAAGGCAAACACCCTACCTGCTGGACTATCGCTCTGGCCCCAAGCATTTAAACTTTGAACACCTAAGTTCAGTTAGGTAGGATTATATAAAAAAAGTGTCTTCCTTTTGATATGGTACATCATTAGAGAGCTTGAAATCTCCTCACTCTTATCTTGTCAGATCTGTCAATTGACAATATGGCCAGGTTTGAAACGGAATGAAAATATAAAAAATTTGTTGTTAAGAGGAGAAATGTAATGAGTACCACATATTAAAAACATAGCAGGTTAATAATGAAAGTAGTTACCCAGAATAAAACACTAATAGTGGCCGGCGGTTCATCTATAATTGCTTTATTTAGAGGTGACTACAAGAGTATGCCACCCACACGGCAAGCCTGGCAAGCTGCTCGTGTTGTATTTTATATGCCAAATACCAGTAACATTTATATTAGGTCATTCCCATGACCTAATATAATGGCTTGAGGCTCTTTATGTTCCTGGAGCAAGCGGATACCTTTGGGTTCTACTAGCATGAGACAGGACATATGGAGATATTATTGGTGCCCGCTCTAACAAATAGATGATAAACGGGAAGACAGTGATAATGATTCATTTAGTAATTATTACAGATAATTACTAGGCTCTAAGTTATAACATTTACCCACAAAATAAACTCTAAATGTTTTCGTTAAATATTTATGATAATTATGCAGACTGAATTTCCTTAATATATTTTAGTTAGATTTTCATTAGACAAGAAGTTCATGTCATTTAATATTAGTAATTGCCACAATCTTATGTTCTTCTATCTGGCATATCCATACTCTGAATTTATCTAGGTGTAGATCCAAGGTTTTACTTCCCTTTACTTAGTAAATTTTATTTATTACACTGTCTAACATAACTACTCAATGATATTTGCTAAAGCTGTAGTTGCTTCATTTTTATACTAATTTCAAATCCTATTTTTAATTTGAAATGTTTTCTTTATTGGAAAATAAATGAACATGAAAGTCAGATCTACATAAAGAATTTAGTCTTCTTAAATACCAGAAAAATCTAACTTGGGAAATGAAAACCTGAGAAAATTTTAACTATTTTTTCATATGAATCATTAAAATAAAAATCATAATAATTATCGTTGCAATTACTATGTACGTTTTGTTTAGAATTTATTGTTGAAATTTATGTGCAATAAGTAAATCATTACTCTACATTACCTATATAACTCTTTTATATATTTAATATATCCGTAAGAATGGGAAGGAATGTGAACGAAGATAGATGGTCTGTGACCACACCACCTTCGCCGCTGATGACATCGTTCTAATAACACCAAACATTAGCGAAGTGGCACAAATGCTGTCTGACTTTGACCGAGAATGTGAAAAGATAGGTCTACAGCTGAATCTCAACAAAACTATGTTCATGAAAAATGAGCTAGTTCCTGAGGTCCCATTCACTCTCAGTGGTACAAACATCTCTAACTATAGCAGTTTAGAAGGTGAAAATATGGGGTAAGCAGCAAAGAGATGGAGGCATGAGTCTCTGGAATTGAAGTAGGAATATTTATGTTGGAATACAAATTGTAGGGAGCTATGCAAATCAAGGTGTCTAAACTGAAAATGATTAAAAGAAATGCAAATAGAGAGGCATTGAGGAACTCAAAGGACACTGAAGTTTTGTACCACTGAAGACTAATTCAAAGCTTTTTTTTTTTGTAATACTGGAGAAAAGACTGCCTTTTTGGGAGAAAAAGATTCTTATTCTGCTTTCCAGGTAATAACTCTAGTTTCTGCACTTAGATATTTTATTTTAACTTCCCACCAAAATTAGAATACCTTATTGAATTTATTTCTATGTATATGCATGTATTAAGAAAATGAATAATAACTAGAGTATTATACATGTATGCAAATACCAAAATTGTAAACAAAAGAAAAATATGATAAAACAATTCCTATTATTATGTTAACATGTCACAAAATTATATTAGTTTCAGTAACCTTTCTGTGAATTCTGGATTAAAACAGGGGAAAATGATCTTTTTCTTGACCTCTAAATATATTTTATCATTATGAATTAG
>JAJIBD010033048.1:0-12295 GCA_021461705.1 Cryptotis parvus | reverse complement strand
GACTGATTCAGTTTTATGGAAAACAATACGGACATTTTCCAAAAACAGCAATTGGATCCCATTTGACCCAGCAGTATCACCTGGCAGGCCAAATTCTAACTAAAACCACAGGGGGAAGTCCCTACCTGACATCAATAGTAAAAAACTGCTTGATTGAATATGATGTGGTCACTTTCAAAAAATACACCGCGCCAGGACATTCCCACGTCCAACATTATAGATCATCCTTCTGGAACTGTGGAGTACCATGAATGGTCTTGGTCAACATGATGAATCGATAGTCTCTCACCTTGTTCGCTCCATTCTCTAGCCATTGTCCCAGATGGGGAGTCTTGGCTTATCATCTCAGTATCTTTTGCATTAAAATCACTGACTTTGATCCTGTATACTGTAGATCTTTAGAACTGTTCTAGCGCTTGTAGAATTTCACTTTCTTTCTCCGTATATTGTATGTTGGTGAAGATAGCTCAAGATAGTCATGGCAATGAGCCACACCTCTTGGAGGTAATTCATCCTATCCGGTTTGTTAGGCACTAAATGTATCAATGCTCATTGCCAGGTTGCAGTTGATGCGATATCAACACCACCAAATACCTCGTATCATCCTATCTTCGGAGGAACAGTTCTTCACAGGTGTCAGAAACAGTACTTGATACCTGCTCCTCTTGGTCAGATCTAATCTATGTCGGTCTTGATCTTTCACGCTTCCACCATCAGGCCGCTGATATATGCTTCTGATGCCAGCTTATGTTCTAGGCTAAAAATATAGACAGTCATTTTAAATTGTCTTCCTTCGGCAAATAGCTCGGCCCTGAGATTTTATCAGCCTCACTGGTTCATCCTTCTTAGGCTGCCATATTTAAACCTTCCAGGTCAGGGGCATGGTAAATCCATTGTTTTTACTGGCTTGGGCATACTGAACAGATACTTGTCCCGGTCACAAAAGGTAAAAACCAGTGTCCATGCATCCACAGGGTAGTAGACTATCCGGTGGTCACATGATTTAATCCTGGGGGGAAGGCAGCCAAATTTAATGGGCAGAGTATAGCAACCTGCCTTGGTTACATGTGTCTGTGGTGCTGAAAGCATACCTAGGCTTGTACTACTCTCCTCTGAAGACTGTCTCTCTGACAAGCTCAAGCTGAGTGACTTACTTTTATGGTGGAACTCAGATGAGTTATGGTTTTCTGGGTGATGAAAAATGCTGCCATCATGGGGTGGCTTCCGTTTTCCTCTTGAGGCTCTATTGGAATGGTGGGCTCTGACTGTAGGTCGCTTGACCCCTTTGTGGCTAGTAGAGAACAGGGAGGCAGTGGGAGCTGGTATCTGTGAATTTAACAATGGATACAGCCTCTTTCCTGCATCCATACCACCGTTTGTTGTTTTGTTCTATGATATGCGCTCAGTCTCTTTAGTGTGAATGATATCTATTTTGTTTTGATTTCCATCACCCTAAGGATTAATAATGAAGAGCATTTTTTTATGTGCCTTTTGGTCATTTGCAGTTCTTTTCTGAGTAAAGCCTCTTTCGCTTATTTATTCTCATTTTACTGGTAATGACTGTTTTTTCTAGTAAAGTTTTTGCCAGTGAGTAAAAAAATATGGTCTGGAAAGTAAGTGTGCCTCTCTTCAACAAGGGGACATGGAAAACTGGGCAGCCATGGATAAAAATGAACTGATTCCTGGCTCAAGTTTATAAACAAAATCAGATCTGAAAATGCATAAAAGATCTTAATATCAGACTCTGACCACAAAGTACATTAAAGAAAATAGGCAAAATCTCCCATGGAATTTAAACCAAGGGTTCTCAGATAAATAATTGATATCAAAGCAATTGAACTAAGATAACTATATGGGCTACATAAAACTATATAAAGTTTCTGTACTCCAAAATAATCACTGACTAAAATACCTATATAGCTCAGAGTGGGGAAAGTAAGAATCACCCTCCAATGCCCATTGATAAGAGGTTAATATCCACATTTATCAGGCACCAGTAACTCTGGTAAGATGAATTGATGTTTATCTTAGAAATAAATTCACTTACTTCCTGTCAAAAGAGGGTTATATAAAAGAACTAGGAAGCCTATCTTTCAAAACCCAAATTATTTGCATATTATGCCACCATACGAGTAGACACATTTTGTCTTTGATCAGTCTCTCTCTGACAACTTATATATACTGTAAATCTTAAGGAGATTTTTGTGTATCCGTATTTTTTTTTCATTCAATGTGTCGCATCTTAAGTCTTTCTCAGGTATGGTTAGTAACCAAGATGCAAGAATAGGGGAACTTATTTAGATTTACTCAGGGGTGGGAAGAAGAGTTAGCTGTTTTTAATTGAAAGCTCAGCCTTTGCCTCCTTTTGATAAGTTTCATACAAAGTAATTACATTAAGTCCAGAACATTTAATGTTACTAGTTGGTTTCATTCATCTATAAAATAGTAAATAAAAAAAAATTTGCAAAAATTAAACAAGCAAATAAATGCTAAAACTTAGTGATATATAATTATGAGTGAAATAACTGTAGTGTAACTGGTGAATAGGGAAGAATACAATGTGAATCTACTAAAGCACAAAATTAAGAATGGTGGGCGTGGTGAAATCTTCACCGGTATGTCTCTTGATTCTATAAAGTCAAAAACTATATAAATCTGTTAAAAAGGAGGGGAGCAGGCAGTAGCAAATTGATATAAATGAGGGGGCTGGAGCAATAGTCCAGGGTAGGCTTTCGCCTCTAGAAGTGGCTAACTAATCAATCACATCCCATATGTGATCCTTCTATACCAGAGAATTCTGAGTGCAGAGCGAGCAACTCATGAGCACTGCCAGGTGTGACACAAAATACAAAAAATAATAAAAGTAACAGATAAAATGAATCTTTGTTGTATAAAAACCCTCAGTATAATATTATAAGAATTAATTATAATGAATCACATCATTATTATTATATAGAATATTTTTCCAGTACACTATACATAAATTTTTACCTATTCACTGTTCTCAGTTAAACATAGCTATAATAATTATCATTAACTTCTGATATACAATTCATTTAAAACACAGTTTGATGGGCATGGAGATTAAATGAGGTGTACACACTTATCTATCAGGGGTTGACCTGGATTTATCTTCGAACCTGAACATTCTATATGGTCAGCAAAATAGATTTCAGAACAGCCTATAAGTGATGGTAGCCTTTATTTGTTTGGTTTTGATTAAAGGCTAATGTTTCTGAGTCTGTGGACACAGTAGCTGTAAGATGCTTGCTATGGACACAAACAACCTAGTTACAAATTCCCGGGATTCTATATTATTCCCAAAGCTTTCAGAAGCAAATCCTGGAGGGCAGGAACGTGTAACCCTGAGCATTATTTCTTGTAGCTTCTAAATAAAAACAACAACATAAAAAATCTGATGGTCTTATTGGTTCTCACTGACTAAGTTTGATTTCATTTTTCCTTTCTCCTCCATGTTTATGAATTTATGAGGATTTTTGTCGTGGAAAAAGTAAGAATATATCTAAATGTATTTTTAAACCATTAGCTCCCTTTAAAAGATAAATACTTTACAAAGTCGAGCCGAATACAACTCTCTTAATAGGAGTGCAAAAGAAAAATGCTCTTCAGTACTTCTGTAAGGAATCAACTCTAGTAAAGAACAACTACTCTCATTTTTTTTGACAGTTCTTTAACCATGCAACTAAAATTGTCTAGTGTAAATTAGTAAGAGATTGTCTGAGTAGCTAACAGCTTGAGGTTGTAAGTTCCTCTAACACTTATATCTTATGTGCAATATGCTTTTCTGTTTGTGATCACAAGCTTTTCCTCTGTCTTTTTTTACTTAAAAGTCCTGCTGTTTCTTCCCCACACATAGCAAGTGCTATGTCCCTGTGGCTCCAATACTGTAGATACTGACACACACTGTTTCTATTCCCTTGATGGCGATTTACACTGGAGGGAGTTTGTTGGATTTTTTCCCAAGTTTTCTAAGCATAATGTATTAAACTTTTTAACATAACAGTATTAATATCTACGTAAAACTACTGAGTAATGAGAAACATTTTTAAGAAAAAATTTTATATAACACTGTATTAAAATTAAACAAAACTGTTATATCATTTTGTGTTTTGAAACCGCTGTTAGTGTCAGGTTTGATAGCCAGGGAAACAGAAGTCAGGGGCTTTATTTATTAATATAGTCTATATGACTTACTTTCCATAACAAAATTTAAATATTACGAGGATTGTACTCTGAAGCCTAAAATACTTATTTTCTAGTAATTTTTGTCTTTTATTTATTTATTTATTTATTTATTTAATCATTCATATTTATTTATTTAGTTATTGTTGAAGGGTATGAATATACTCTTGCAGTGTTAAGAGCTGCAATTGGCACTGTGCCTAGAAGCTACCACTGGCAGTGCTCACTGAACCATAGGCTCTTCTGAGGATCACATTTGCGTCATCCACTTGCAAGAAAGAAATGCCATGAGCCTTATACTAATTCAATATTCTTAAAGGACTAATAATCAGTCATTTACAGCAGAAACATTGATGTCAGTTGCCACTATTGTAAATGTTTTCTGGATTTTAGTTTTCTTTTTATCTTTTAAAAAGATATCATATTTCATGACTCGATATTTTATAATAGTTATATTTAATTGTAGAGCTGGTACTAGATGCAAAAGTATTGGATTTAGAACCCGATATATCATTTTCAGATTTTGTGATTTCACAGTGTGTGATTTTGACCATAATGGTACTCAAAATATTGTTTCCCACCTTTGAGTATCTACGAAAATTATGAGAATATGTAGTGGGCTATCAATGTTATTTCCCTCAACACACTTATCACTTATCACTTAACTTCCCATTGTTCATCAATTTGCTTGAGCAGGCACCAGTAATGTCTCCATTTGTCCCTGTCGGGTGAGTGTAGCCCAATGGCTTCTGCTTGCTCCAGGGACACAAACATCCTCAAAACTATTCAGGTTTTTTGCAAAGAAGTCTGAACATCTTGTAGGTGTGAGACTAATGTGTTCTTTTGAGTTCCCATGGAATCGTAACATCTCTAGTCCATTGGTCATCCATGAATCACATTACATATCAGGTATATCTGAGTTTCACCATCTTGGCAAACAAACTCATGGAGCTGACCTCCCATGGCTGGTAGGCTTGGCTAGTCCCTGGCCAAGTTCAACATTGCTCCAAGTGTTCACCACACATGCGGGGGGAGGAACCAGGCTAGCTGGACTTGAAATGGGGAATTGGGCCCTCCGCCCTTCCCTCCACCTCCATGCCAGCTACCCCGGAAGAAGAGAGATGCCAGACCCCTCAGTTCCATGGCACGTAGCCACTTTCCGCTCGTGCGACAATCTTAAATATACTAGATGTTAGGATCAGGTCCTTCCCAGTATCTTTCACATTTATACACTGTATACAGTACTAAGCATGTTCTTGCTGTGACCCATCATCTCAATGAGTCTAGCAGGAAGCCAGAGCAACACACACATCATGAGGTCAGTCATTCTCAATATCTAGACTCCTTAGCTCCTCAGAGCTCCACCCAAGAGAAAGCCTGACCTTTCCCCATTGAGTTTCACAGTAAATGCTCGAGATGAGAGCCTCTACTGAGAATATACCACCTACACAGCAGAGCCTGGCAGCTACCCATGTTTTATTTGATATGCCAAAAAAACAGTAACTATCAACTCCATTCCTATGACCTGAAAGAATGGCTTGACGCTTTCCTATTCCTGGAGCAAGCAGATGCCCTTATTACATTTGCTTGCAACAGGACGTTAGGGAGATGTTCCTGGTGTCCACTCAAGCAAATCTATGAACAACAGGAAGACAAGTGATACAAGTGATACAAGTGGCAAACAAGACAACATCCTTGATTCTTGCAGTTGATGCAGTTGGAACCTGATTCCTTCTCTCACTTGAGTGAATTGGTACCTAGTGTGACTTTTATTCCTCTCTGGGCACTTGAATAGCATTTTCATCCTTTTCATAGGACTCAGGTCTCTGAGGCTATGTTAGTGCAGGCAGAATAGTGGAGCCAAAAGTTGTGCCTGCAGCTTGAGGCTCTTTGTCTTCTTTACCACATCCCTTGATGCCCATAAAGGTGTTCCATTTGCTTTCTTCCTCCTGTGTAGTTAAGGTGCTAGGTTGTCTGTCATGTTGAGTTCTCAACGTAGATATACATAACTGCTGCATTCAGAGATGTTCATTCCATTGAAACAAATGGAATATCAGGAATGAGTCTATTTCTTACAAAACATTGTCTTCTTGAAATTCAGATGCAGTTTACCTTTCCATACTCATGGTTGAAGTCAGCCAGCATTTGTGCCACTTGACTGATATTTGGTGTTATTAGAATGATGTCATCAGCGATGCGGGTGGTATAGTTGTCGACCATCTATCTTGACTCTATTCCCTTCCCATTCCAGTAATCACATGATGTTCTCGAGGGTGGTACTGAAGATTTTCCGTGAAATGGTATCTTCTTGTTGAAACCCTCTCTTTACATTGATGATCGCTTCCTTGATGATCACCTCCACACATTATGCCTACAAAAAATTAATTATTTAAGATAGGCAAAGCAGTGTCCTGCATCAGTTTTCGAGATTAATGGTTAATGTTAAATAAACTACGATTTAGTTAAGGAAATTGAAATATAGAGAAGGAAATGTATTGCCTTATGAGTGAACAACCTGTTTCGAGACAGATAATCTATAGATAAATCATTTCTATTTCTCTGTATGGATTGCCGGTCATATAATATCTATGTCTCAGTTTCTCCTTTTATAAAAGCTTGGTAAGGACATCATGCTTTAATTAAACTTTAGAAGCATGTTTATTCACTCAAAAAATGGGGGCAGGAGTGATAGTCCATGGTGGTAGGGCATTTGCTTTTGCATGTAGCCGCTCCATGCCGGTCCACGGTTCTATGCCGGCACCCCATATGGTCCCCGAGCACCGCCAGGAGTAATTCCTGAGTGCAGAGCCAGGAGAAATCCCTGAGCATTGCTAGGTCTGACCTAAAAAAAGAAAATAAATAAATAAATAAATAAATAAATAAAATAAATAAATAAATAAATAAAAGCATGATGATTTAAAAATTTATTCTAAATTGTTTTAAACATATAACCAACATATTTATAACAAAAGCATGAAATTAAAATTATATTTCATAAAAGCATAAAATTAAAATAATATATGCATAAAATTAAAAATTAAATTTATAACATATTTATAACAAATATTTATAACATATTTATAATAAATCATGAAATTAAATATTTATAAAAAGATAATTGAAATAACATACACATAAATGATCACACATAAATGTGTATGTTATTTTAATTTTATGCTTTATGAAATATAATTTATATTCATGCTTTGTTATAAATATGTTGGTTAGGTTAGAGGGTAAGCATCCAGATAAGCATCCAGACATTAAATGCTCTCTCAATCATTATAATTCTTTAATTTAGATCAGAAGATCCTTACACATGACTTAAAATTTTACAATGTCACCACTTTGAGTTTCTTTCTGACAAATTGTAAAGTTGTTCCTATTGATTATCTCTTAGAAACTAAAATAGATTTTTTTTCCTCTAATATTTCCTGGGAGATCTAAGAAGGTGAGTTTAAGGTGTTGAATCTCAGGACATTGTTTTTGTTCTACCATCACTAGGTTTTATCAACACTTTTCTTGGGGAAGTGTTATGGGTCATGTCTGGCAGTGCTCAGGAAATACTTATGGATCTATGCTCAGTGATAATTTTAAACAGTTCTCAGAGGACAATTATATGCTTCCTGGTATCCACCTGGGTCTACTGCATGCAAGGCAAGCCCTACTGTGGGCACTCTTCTCATCCTTGACCTTTACAACTCTCCCACTTGCCCAATCAGCATCTCCTGCAATTTCTTCACTCTTTATATAATTTTCTACAAAGGTGTCATTTAAGTATTTTCCACTGGTAAAGTTGTACACAGGAGTGCCATTATTCTATCAGTTTATTTATATTTAAATTTGGGTACGTCCATGGATCCAATAAAGTGTTTGACACTTAGGGGTTATTTTTCTGCTTCATTCATCTTTTTGTATAGTTCAAATTTTAGCTTCCAAATGCAGAATTGGGAAGTGGAAAGGCAGAGATTTTGAAAAAATATTTTGGAAGAGAATAAGTAATTTATACCGGATTCTCATCCAAACTGAACTTGTCACCTTGATGTTATAGGGTTCTCTAGCTTAATAATCACAAGAGATGTGTACAAAAAGATTCACTGAGTAAAATTTTGATAAGAGCATAGAAAGTTTCCTTGAGAAATGTTATGCTGTTTGATTTCTATAGTAACTGGGATTTGTTCACTGATAATTAACTAAACTGCAATACAATAATGTAGAAAGGAATAATGCTTTCTTAAGAGAGAGGCAAAGCAGTGTTCAGGGATTACTCCTGGTTCTGCACTCAGGGAGGACTCCTGGAGATATTGGGGAAAACCATATGGGGCACCTGGGATTAAAACGTTTGCATGCAAGGTAAGTACCCTATGAGCTGTACTATTTCTCAGCTACTTGATAATGCTTAATTTAATATTAGTAGCAGACATACATAACTGAAAAGCAAAAGTAGTCATCCCATTCAGTTGGCAGAACTCTAGTTATTCTCTGTGCTAACTTTAAGACTTTCCTTCATGGATTTGTCATACTTCACTGACCTTGGATATTGGTCTAATATTACTTGTGAGCCTACTGAAAGACAAAGCAAAACTAAATTTGTTAAAACCAATCTCTGAAAACAAGGCATAAGTGTGATCAATTGTTTGGTCATCGTTGACTGACCTAAAAGTCTTTGAATTTTGCTTGGGGCATACATCTTTGGTACTCATGGCCAGTTTAAGTTCTATCAATCTTTTCCCAATATCATTATCACTGATAACACATATAGTTTTGCAAAACAGCAGATCGATATCCATTCACACTTAAAGTTACACCTCCAATTCTTTATATCACCTTTCCTTTCATCATAACAAACCTGGATCCAGCAATGTTATAAATGTTGTAGGAATTTACAATCAGATCATAGTTTAACTAGTATGAGCTCTTTGAGAGGAAAATCCTTTTTCTCAAGTTTATCACCTCACTCCAAAATCTGAGACAGGGATTCAGCAATACATATATTATGTGATAAAACTGAATGGATGAATAGGTGCATATTTAGGTAATGATAGGTTGTAGAACAAATTACTTCCCTCGGTTTTAAACTGACAAAACTCCCCTTTGTATAGTAATACCGTATTATATCCCATATCTATTCTTTACATTTGTTCATTTTACTGTCATTAAAAATGTATTTCCTTTGTATTTTGCAAAGTAACTCTCCTTTTTTCTTTTTCACTAATTTGTATTCCCTAATTTGCTCCTGATTTGCGCTAATGCAATCAATCGCTGGTAGAATGTCAGCCTTTGTGTTTTGTTCTTTCAGAGGAAACTACAGTTAATTGATTCAAAGATCCATCCTTTTTTCTCTCACGATAATATCCTCATAAAGAATCACCGCTTATTTATTGTATCATCAATGTCATATTTAAAAGTCACATAGAACACAATGGTATTTCTAATCTCCATAACTTTGTGCACCAACATTATAATTAATTATTTTAAGAACATTTTATTAAATTTTTTTGGTAAAGTTTGTTAACCCTTTATCTGACTGCAAAGAACTTTTACACAGAGTACACAGTATACATTGTATATTAAGAACACGAAGTTCATACAAGCATTTAAACTTTGTTTTTTTTTTTTTTTTTGCTTGTTTGGGTCACACCTGGTAAATGCTCAGGGGTTACTCTTGGCTCTGCACTCAAGAATTACTTGGTGTTTAGGGACCATATGGGATGCCGAATTAAACCTGCGCCGCATGGGCCGACCGATGCGGAAGGCAAACACCCTACCTGCTGGACTATCGCTCTGGCCCCAAGCATTTAAACTTTGAACACCTAAGTTCAGTTAGGTAGGATTATATAAAAAGCGTCTTCCTTTTGATATGGTACATCATTAGAGAGCTTGAAATCTCCTCACTCTTATCTTGTCAGATCTGTCAATTGACAATATGGCCAGGTTTGAAACGGAAATGAAAATATAAAAAATTTGTTGTTAAGAGGAGAAATGTAATGAGTACCACATATTAAAAACATAGCAGGTTAATAATGAAAGTAGTTACCCAGAATAAAACACTAATAGTGGCCGGCGGTTCATCTATAATTGCTTTATTTAGAGGTGACTACAAGAGTATGCCAAACCCACACGGCAAGCCTGGCAAGCTGCTCGTGTTGTATTTTATATGCCAAATAGTAGTGATATTTATATTAGGTCATTCCCATGACCTAATATAATGGCTTGAGGCTCTTTATGTTCCTGGAGCAAGCGGATACCTTTGGTTCTACTAGCATGAGATAGGACATATGGAGATATTATTGGTGCCTGCTCTAACAAATAGATGATAAACGGGAAGACAGTGATAATGATTCATTTAGTAATTATTACAGATAATTACTTAGGCTCTAAGTTATAACATTTACCCACAAAATAAACTCTAAATGTTTTCGTTAAATATTTATGATAATTATGCAGACTGAATTTCCTTAATATATTTTAGTTAGATTTTCATTAGACAAGAAGTTCATGTCATTTAATATTAGTAATTGCCACAATCTTATGTTCTTCTATCTGGCATATCCATACTCTGAATTTATCTAGGTGTAGATCCAAGGTTTTACTTCCCTTTACTTAGTAAATTTTAATTTATTACACTGTCTAACATAACTACTTAATGATATTTGCTAAAGCTGTAGTTGCTTCATTTTTATACCACTTTCAAATCCTATTTTTAATTTGAAATGTTTTCTTTATTGGAAAATAAATGAACATGAAAGTCAGATCTACATAAAGAATTTAGTCTTAAATACCAGAAAAATCTAACTTGGGAAATGAAAACCTGAGAAAATTTTAACTATTTTTTCATATGAATCATTAAAAAAAAAATCATAATAATTATCGCTGCAATTACTATGTACGCTTTGTTTAGAATTTATTGTTGAAATTTATGTGCAATAAGTAAATCATTACTCTACATTACCTATATAACTCTTTATATATTTAATATATCCGTAAGAATGGGAAGGAATGTGAACTAAGATAGATGGTCTGTGACCACACCACCTCGCTTCGGCTGATGACATCGCTCTAATAACACCCAAACATTAGCGAAGTGGCACAAATGCTGTCTGACTTTGACCGAGAATGAAAAGATAGGTCTACAGCTGAATCTCAACAAAACTATGTTCATGAAAATGAGCTAGTTCCTGAGGTCCCATTCACTCTCAGTGGTACAAACATCTCTAGCTATAGCAGCTTAGAAGGTGAAAATATGGGGTAAGCAGCAAAGAGATGGAGGCATGAGTCTCTGGAATTGAAGTAGGAATATTTATGTTGGAATACAAATTGTAGGGAGCTATGCAAATCAAGGTGTCTAAACTGAAAATGATTAAAAGAAATGCAAATAGAGAGGCATTGAGGAACTCAAAGGACACTGAAGTTTTGTACCACTGAAGACTAATTCAAAGCTTTTTTTTTGTAATACTGGAGAAAAGACCGCCTTTTTTTGGGAGAAAAGATTCTTATTCTGCTTCCAGGTAATAACTCTAGTTTCTGCACTTAGATATTTTATTTTAACTTCCCACCAAAATTAGAATACCTTATTGAATTTATTTCTATGTATATGCATGTATTAAGAAAATGAATAATAACTAGAGTATTATACATGTATGCAAATACCAAAATTGTAAACAAAAGAAAAATATGATAAAACAATTCCTATTATTATGTTAACATGTCACAAAATTATATTAGTTTCGGGAACCTTTCTGTGAATTCTGGATTAAAACAGGGAAATGATCTTTTTCTTGACCTCTAAATATATTTTATCATGATGAATTAGAGTTGACAGAAAATATATTTTGATAGATTCATGAAATCTCTTTCAATAAAATGTTCAAAGCTTTTATCCATTTTCATATTGGGTAAAGTGTTTGTTATTGTTCCACATTGCATTTTCTCCTTTTGTCTTTCTGTATTCCACAGACCTGAAACCCAATAATTGAACTCACTCTGACTTACTTAGCTTAACTTGAGTCCCATGGTTAGTTGCAGATAGTTGTACAAATTACATATAGTCACCAGGCTTACTTAAAATTGACAAATATAGTATCAGATAGTG